>JANTNT010227933.1:0-14861 GCA_024752375.1 Entacmaea quadricolor
CTTCGGCAGATAACAAAGACCTCGGTCTTGATAATTTGCGATATCATGCTCAACCTCATCCAATAATTGCTTAATAGTTGTGCATTGCAGGGTAGTTACATGATTTTTAAAAGGGGGGGCCAAAACCTACTGGGATGTCATTTTTGTCATCATAAGGATGAGAAAAAAAAAAGGAAAAAAACAGGTTGAAAGGGGGGGTTGGGTCTCCCTGGACCCCTCCTCTCCCCCCCTGCATCTACTCTTGCATTATGGCTGTTCTTTAAATCCTTATGTAAAGCTTTTTGACATTGACTGAGTCTTCTTAGAAGAGTGTGGTGTGTTTTAACACAGCTTATAATATAAAAGGCAAATTACTTCATTCTGATTGGCTAATCAATGATAAAGGGCTTTTACTTGATTTTACAGTTAACTTCCAAATGAGGCAACTTTGGGCATCTCTTTGATGAACTGCAGTTACAAATTGATTTCCATTTCAATGGACCAGTGGATGGACAGAGAACAACAGCAGTGTGTCAAAGTGTTGCCAAAAATGCATTTTTCCCTCTACATTACAGGGCTCGACACTAACGGTAGTCTGCTAGTCTCAGACTAGTGAATTTTTGCCTTGGACTAGTAAAAATAACATTGACATAGACATTGAGACTAGTAGGTATCCACAGGCACTGGTCCAGGGACTAGAGCCTGAAAAAGTTAGTGTCAAGCCCTGCATTATAAGTTATTATGGAAAAAGGTCATCAAAGAATAATTAAGGCCTTCAAAGTTTACAAATTGACCTTCAGTTGTATCTCTTCAATAATGGCAGCCATCTTGATTTTGAATTTTCTGTCCTAATTAAGGCAAGCAACTTTTGAAAGTGCAAGTCCTGTGGTAGAAAACACTGCTTCGCTTGCACAGTTATTCTGCATTATGCATGACCAAGTACTTCAAGTACTAAATTCTTTTTTTTTTAAGCAGAGTAGGGTTGCATATGTTTATTAGGTTTGATTAAGGCCCATCTCATTTTAGAACTGATTACAATTGCCGCCATGTTCCCTTAATGCACCGGTTAGTGTAAACCCCTGCCCCAGACTACCTGGGGAATAATGGGACATTAGAGTTGAGAAATCTTCTACTAATGCCCCATTATTTCCTGTACGCATGGAATTTTTTAAGTATAAATCATCCCCCCCCAGGGTTAAGATTAAGAAAGCACTTGCAATCTGAAATAAATAAATTATATTAATATTTCTGCTGTTAAAAATAACACTGAGCAAAGATATCAAACAGGACTATAGTATGTGTGCTTGCATATTACTATGCAAGGTGGCAGACAATCTTTCCCAAACTACTGCCACTTGACCAGCTCTTTTTGACAAGCTATCTTATTGAATCTAAAGCCCCACATAGTGTACACCATATATGCATGAAATAAATTCTAATATGTATTGTCTGATTGCACTATTATGTACAAACTAGTGGATAGCACTGAAGCAGAACAGTGCAAATAACAATAGCAAGGTATCTAGTGGTCTTTGTCTTGTTTGTGCCTGAGTGCATTCTTAGTTATCAGATAACAAAATAGTTAATAACTAAATACTATTACATGCTAAATAGTAATTGTTCCATGGATATATGGTGTGCACTTTACTGTGTTCATTTTACTGATCTAATCTCGCACTGATGCTTGGCTATTTCCATGAACTGACGCATAAGAATTCAAGGAAAGGTCTTAATTTCAATAGCAATATTACATCTCAGAAAAAAGTAAGCGTAATTGTCCATTCAGTCAATTTTTGTTTTAATGCAAAACGTTTTGAAAGCAGTCTTAATACAGTTTTGACATTACACAATATTGTGGCATATTGAATGTCCTATTGAGGTGTAATGTCACTTGTTGCTAGGTAACAGGTTGCTGAACCTTAAATTGCAAATTAATTATTCAAGAACATAAGCCAGTATTTATACAATATTTTATTGGATGCCAAGTAGTTTGCTGATGTATTAGGTTGAGGAGACACAGATTAACAACTAGTTAATGAAATACTATTGTTGCCTACTGTAACTCTCTCTTTATTAACTAATAAATAGGTATTATAAATCTAAAGCCTTGGTTCTACCACTGGTTGAACTTGAATTTAATGTGATATGATTGGCCTTTTCCCAATCAAGCAAGGAATTGGTATCAAGTTTTAGAAATTAACTGTATTGAGGTGACTGCCTATTATTGAACATTCAAAACGCACAGATGGGAGAACGCACACAAATACAGCTGAGTTTCCATGACGATGTTCAAAATTTTTTATAAGGGACCATAGGCGTTTTGAACTTCAAGAGGGCAAAACCCTCAAATCTTTGTTTATCAGTAATATGTTCTGATATTAAGGATCTAGACTTCTAGTTCTGCACCAGTACTTTGCTTTAAAATCAATGTACCAGGTCCAGATAAAACTTTAAATAGCCTGCATTGCAGATTCAATTTTTTTGGGCCTGCACTCCGATCCCCCCTCAGTGATTTTCTGCTTCTGCTGCTGCTGCTGCTCCTGTGTTCAGCAGTTGTTTCTTCATCAAGAAACAACTGCAAAAATTGTTTTGCTGTTGTTTTTTACATTATTTCTTTTCATAATTTTTAAACTGCTCCAGTTAAATACATTTAACAGTGTTAAAATTATAAGTGCTTGGCTGTTGGCTCTCAGGCTGACGTTTATTCGTCACTATGATCCATTCTTAGGTGCTTGTGATCGCCTATCTGACCAATGCCATCCTGCATGTTCAGAGGAATGGACTGTGCTGAAATATTCAGAGCCACACCACATTAGTCTACCTAAATAGATCATGATTTATTAATTGTTCAAAAACTATATATGCACACATCACAAATTCCAGAAAAAATGGGCACCAAGTGTTGTTCATCCCACCATAATGAATTTTTTTCATCTGGTATTCTTAAGATTTTAATATTTAAGAATATTAAATGAGAAATCAGAATAATCATGAATAATTATTGAGGAAAAACAATAGAAATCATAAGTGTGAAGGAGTTTTAAATCAGTAAGAGAAATCGTCCTGATTTGCATACACTTATCTTAGATTTTCTCAGCCAAATTTACTTCTATCTTGAAAATTTTAGTAGAACAGGAAATAACCTAGACATTTGATAAGTTAGATAAAATATTCACGGTCGACATTCATGGGCATTAAAAAGTCGTCTGCAGCTCAACCTTTGCCAAAAATGCCCATAAGGGTCTCCTGATAATAATTTTTTATCTATTACTTAATATGTATTATGTATTTGTATCAAATCTTCATTTAAACTTTTGTGGGACTATTGCATTAGGGAAAATGTACAGAGAAATTGTTCAAATTTGAGTGTTTCTGATATTTAGGGAGCATTCATTTTTTAGAAGGGGGAGGGGGCCGGAAGAATTCAGGGGAGGTTCAACCAAACTTTTACAGTAGCAAAAAGGGGGGTCATTATTTTTTTCTTGAAAGGGGGTGTTGGAGCAAAAAAAACTGCCATTTAGGGGATGGGTCATGACTTTTTCACTTCACTTTGGGGTGGGGGTCACAAATGTTTTATTTAATACCCAGAAGGATTCCTCTGGCCCCCTTGCCTTTCTTAAAAATGAATGCTCCCTTAACATTCTGGTGAACAGATTTATACTCATGAGAACAAATGTTCTCATGAGTTTGCTTTACTTTAAGAGAAAAAGCTTAATTTAAAGTGCTTAGTGCTTTAAAGTGCTTAACTGAAAATTATCTTGGGGATACAGAAGGGGTTTTAGGGGTATCCAACCCCTAGAGACAAGCAAGTGTGGCTTCAATGCCAATTTACATGGTGCACCTTTTCCCTATAACTGTCACATGCAGTCTGCCAAATCCATGCCAACAACAGCATAAAATCTCCTTAATATGACTCTTGTTTATGACAGGAAAAGTTGTACCCCATAAATTGGCTTTTAGGAATAGCAATGTGTCCTTACATTTTCCAATCCCAAATACAGAAAATCCTATACTTGCAGCTCTTGAAAATTGTCCTGGAGCTGCCCCTATTCATCAATACTTACTTATTTTTCTTGGTGCAGCAAGACCAAGTGTACTCATAACCTGGACAAACTCATTGATCTTCAGTGTCAGACGTGGGTTATACTCCCTTTCTTCTCCAACTGTTGACACACTCATTCCTACATCATAACAGATGCAATGAATCATTACTTACAACTCCCAAAAACTGTCATGTTTTTAGTGCTTTAGCTTTCATCAATCAAAGAGGCCATTTCCAGACACACTCCAATTCCTGCTTACAACTGTTTCAAAAACTTAAGGCTTTTTGCAATTTTTTTATAATTAATTTGCTCTTCAAATTGGGAATAGGCCTGTTGCAACAACCAGTCACATGGTAGAAAATCTGTCATGTTGGATGGCAAAAGAATGCAACAGTCTTCAAAACAATGGGACTTCAACCAGTCAACTTTAACTTTTCTTTGTTATTGATGTCCTGTTGCACAGCTTGCCATCCAACAAGGTGGATTTTGTATCATGTGACCTGTTGTTGCACAAGACCTATTAGAGCATATCTCGGAAGTGTGCATGCAGGCCTATTATGTTGATTCAGTCTTACTGAAAGAACCCAAAGTAGTCTTACTTAGTCCAAGTAGGGTGTAATGTCTTTACCTCTATAATCATGGCCTGGGTAGATGAGGTAATCATCAGGAAGTGAGAAAATCTTATTATAAATTGAATCGTACAATTCTGGAGCATCACCTGCATATTATAAGGAAATGGGAAAAATTTATTTAATTTTGAATACTCAGCTTAACAAGCTTTTTCCTCTGTTAATAGTTTGCATTTGATAATAACAATCTGTTGCAATTATCAGCGATTATTTCAGTGCAGACGCTCTAACTGGGACCACTAGACAAAGTTAATGAATCATGATGTAGAATAAAACCAATGCATTCCAAAATTTAGTGAAAGCTAGCCAATCAGGAGCTTTAGTGGTATGAAAGCCAAAATCTGAATTATGTCTGACAAACATCTGATGTTATCAAGAGACCATGGGAATAAAACATTGTGAATGGCCAAGTTCAAAATTCTACTGGTTGTGATCTCTCATGATTTCACTCTGCATCTTGATTGTTTAACTTTGTGTGAGTGTCTGCACAGCAATAGGCTAGTAAACATATCTTCTGAGGGATCATTAATTCCAAAATGTTACACCCACTCTCCCACCACTTTCCCTACCCTCCCCCCCAGCAGCTCACCATACCCCTCCTCAAACAGGGAACATGGAGAGGTGTGGTCAGGGCAATAATTAGCCCCCCAATCCAATAAGCCAGATACCCTAATCTAATTAGCCAGCCACTAATCTAATTTACCCCCCAATCCAATAAGCCAGATACCCTAATCTAATTAGCCCCCCCAATCCAATAAGCCAGCCACCCTAATCTAATTAGCACTCCCCGATCTAATTAGCACTCCCCAATCCAATAAGCCAGCCACCCCTAATCTAATTAGCCCCCAATCCAATAAGCCAGCCACCCTAACCTAATTAGCCCATCCAATCCAATAAGCCAGCCACTCTAATCTAATTAGCCCCCAATCCAATAAGCCAGCCCCTCAAGTCCAAAATTTGCTCCAAGGTTCATGTCAAATACTCCCCTCCCACTCCTCCCAACCCTTTCATAACTGATAAATGATTCCTTGTGCACCTTGTTGGAAGTCTGTTCTTCCACAAGCCCTGATCAGAAGGGCATCTCCAGTAAATGCCATCCTTGCATCGTGGTCCACAAATGTCATACAACCTATATAAATAACTGCACTTGTAAGGATTTTATTAGCTAGAATACTGAAGGGATAAAATGGGAACTGGGATATGCCTTTTTGGAGGGCTGGAATTGGGATTTCACACACTGGGAATGGGATTGATACTAAAGCAAACCATGCTGGGACTATGAAATTTGAGCTGGGATTTGGGTAAAATTTGAGCTAGGAAAACGGGATTTAAGGATCCCCCCTTCAGGACCCTCGATGAACAAAAGATGATTAAAATAATGATATTTAAATGCTATCCTTAATCATGGTCAACAAATGTCATACAACCTATTTGTGATAATATACAATTAAATATAACTAAACTATAAGGATTTTATTAGATTGAATGCTTATCATGATATTCAAACTTAATGAAATTCAGTAATTTATTACCAAAGGTGTGACCAGGAGTGGCTCTTGCTTCTAGTTTCTGGAAAAGAAAATACAAAATGAGAATAGTATAGACCCTGTTACACAAATGAGTGCAATTTTTCTTGCAACTTTAATAATGCAATGATCATGGCAGAAAAATCATTGCAAGTTACAAAGGGGGTCTTACTTAATTACATGCTGCAAATGAGCTTGCAACATTGCAAAAAGGTTGTTCTTTTCTTGCAACTTGCAGTGCAATTTTTTATTGCATTGCAAGTTGCAATGAGGGATATTACACAACCACTTTTTTCTGCAACTTGTCTTGCAACGTTGTGTGCTGCAAGTGGCATGAAAATTGCATTGTGTAACAGCTTAAGCTAGGGCCTAAGACAGACCTGGAAATGTGCAGGCAGGAAATGAAATGAAATTGTGTGGGGTTTTAATTAAGGTAAAATTGTGAATTGAATTGTTAAATGTTGTAAATAAACAAGCTAGTTCCCACAGAGCTTCACAACTGATCAAACAATCTATTTCTAACCAAACCAAAAACTGCATTTGTGACATTTAACGTGCAAAAAATGAATTAACAATGCTATGAACATTTGTTCTAAATAGATTGCATTCTGCCATTTAGAACAATCTCATCCCCAGAGCCTGTCTGGCTTTTGGATAGTGAATAACACTGAGGCAGAACAGTGCAAATATCAATGGCAAAGCATCTATACATCTTTGTCTTTCTTTGTGTTGTTTATGCCTGAGTGAATTCTTAGTTATCAGATAAAATAATAGTTCATAACTAAATACTATTACATGTTAAACAGTACTTGTTTCACAGATATAATGGCATGCACTCTAAAGAATGTTTAACAAAATTCTCATAAAAATGAAAGAATTTTCCCTTATTTGAGAATTGCAATTTTTTATTGTGATATAGCATTTTTTGCTCACCTTATCACCAAAGCTCAAGATGTCTCCATCTTTAAGGTGAACATCAGATTTTGCCTCACTTGCTTCAGAGATGACAGTTCTGCAACCAAGCAGTCCCTTTAAGAACCCACTTCCTGTGATATGGTCGGCATGGACATGGGTGTTTGCTGCAAGTAGAAAAGAATATCTGACTAACTGTGAACCAAAACAGGAAACCACTGGCAACCTGGTGCAAGATTTTTAATTTGCTGACCATCTTAGTTCAAACTTAATTTTTGTTGACCTCCCTCCCCCTTATTCAGCTACACTTAAATTACAACCCCAAGCTCAAATTGTTATGTTACTCACCTAATTAAGCCTGCCCCCTCTCTCCCCTCCCATCTAAAAAATCCCAGCCCACCTCCCAAACCCACTTGAAATACCATTTGCATCAAGCTTTTCAGTCACATGCAGGCTGAAACAACCACAAGGCTGATGGAAGTTAGGACATGACTAAATCACATTTAGCAATGTTGATTTTTTTGGAGGGAAGAAAACTGAACAGAGAACCCAGAGAAAAACCCTTGCAGAAAGGGAGGGAACCAACGTAACAAGGCAATTTGTTTTACATGAGTCCTGGACCTCAGCGGTAAGAGACAATGCACTTGCAATGCATTGAATTGTTCCAATGCAAATTTCACTATTTATAGCTTAGTTTACCAGTTATTTCAGAAATAATTATCGAAAACATTTGCTGGTGTTCCTCATAAATGCTATGTACCTACTTTACTACTTTAACCACCACCTTCAATATGTTTTGAGAAACCTGTAGCCCCCTCCCCTTTTGAGAATTTGTTCCACTGTCCCTGCTCTCCCACTTTTTCCACCAACCCTCCTACTTCTCACATTTCCTTTAGGGCTACTTATTGGAGCACAAAATATAGGCGTGGTGAATGTACATGACATGCCCTGCAACTGCCACCCAAACCCTCTCTCCCCACTTCATACCTGCATACTCTAGATTTAGTTTTAGCTCACTAATAAGTTTAGCATCTCTTGAAACCTTTAAAAGAACCAAAACTTTAATAAGTAATAAGCTTAAATAAATAAAATCCGTATACACCTAATTTGTATTTTAAATTTTGTTTATTGAGCAAACTATTTGGTACACTGGAAAATGGCAATAACTTGGTTTTAAAACGTCTATTTTTTTACCTTTGTGTCGACTGGATCAATGATGACTGCTTTTCTGGTAGCTGCACACCCAAGGAGATATGTAAACGTGCAAGACTCGCCATCAAACAACTTCAACGAATGAAAACAATAGCTATTATATCATAAAAACAACTTCAATGAATGAAAACAACAGAAATTATATATGATCCCTTTACTAACAAAACAAGAAAGTCAGATGACTGATAGATGATACTGAATGCAAAGCAACTTGAGAACTTAAGCTTACTTGGCGTAGAATAAGACCACAACGCCTTCCAGCCATTTCGTAAACAAGGTGCAAGACTTTTTAAAAAACACTCAGGTGTAAAAGAAAAATATCTCAGGAGGGAAATTTTAGTTTTTTCAATAATAGAGGGTTCGGCTCAAATAAACGAAGAAGCTTATTAGGCTGAACGCAACTTGTATTATTCTTTGTATCAGTGCAAAACCCGTTTTACTGTCTTTTATATCAATACTTTGCCAGTAGTACACGTGACGTTTTGATTCAACAAGACGTGACAACCGACACATATTCCAAAACAAGCTCAAAAAAATCCCATTTTTACACTTCTATGCGCCAAGAATCAACCTTCTGCTTTCTTTTATACATTATGACTTTTATCTTTTCCTAGATTTCTGCAATTATATTTTTAAAGCGTGATTTAAAATTGCTAAGTCATTATGACATTTGGATCACTTTTCCAGGTTTGTTTTGATTCTTTCTCGCTCTCGGGTTTCCTATGTTATAATGATTGCGAGGGACCTGAGTATAGATTACGTCACAAGATGGCGGCCTACACACAATAACAAACTCTAACAAACAAACTCATTTTGAGAGCTTTTGGTTTTTAGTTGTATTAAAGCCTAAATGTTATCTTTTTATCGTTATTTTTAATATTTTTTAAGCAAGATGCGACCTTCTATAGAAGCTCTAAGTGATGAAATATTACTCAGGATTTTTAGTTTTCTTTCTGCAAGGGATCTTTGTCGATGTTCCAAGGTATACTTAAAACTTTAAATCTTAAATAATAAGCTTACTCTAATGTTGGATTCTCAAATTGAGAATATATGTTAGATTTAGTTAATTGGATTTTAAAATATATGAATAGTACACTTAAAATGAGTAGGATTTAGATACTAGTCTCTTGTGTCTTAATTGCCATTCGTTTTTACAACGTGGTTGTCTATATCACTCTCAAAGACAAGACACAGTCCTGAGTCTAGGATCTAAATCTCATTTTAAAAGTACTCTTTATAAATACAAGAAAATATATATACTAATCCAGAAATATATTCTCAATTTGAGAATCCAACATTTAGAGTGTTATTTAAGCTTATTAGCATGGCTTTCATTGTTACTCTACAATGCTTTATTATGTGCCCTTTTTTCAAAGCTCAGAGCTATTCTCTTTTAAGAATTACATTGGATTTATTATTAACTTCAATTAAAACTGAAATATTTAAACATTGAACTTAAGCTGTAATGGTTATATTTTTTATTTGTAGGTTTGTTCTACATGGTGTCGACTTGCTCACGATTTTCATCTGTATCCTTAAATAACCATAAGATGTAGGTAGTAAACATAAGGTTTTCATGCGTGTGATTTTAGTATCAGAAATGGCTTCTAAGAAATTTGTATATCTGAAACAAAACAATAATAGTTTTCTCCTGGTGTAACTAATTGAACATTCAGTAATCAAACTCAATCAAAATCAGTCATTTAATTAACCAATTTTTCACCAAATTATCAAACATAATCAAACTAACCAAAACAGGCAATCAGACACAATCAAATGTTTAATAAATGAATGATTATCAATACATGTTTCCTGAATTCGCTTGAGGTGACCACAAAACAATGGTTCCAAGACAAGACGGGACTTGATAAATGCAGTAAATGTATGAAAGCATCAAGTCCCGCCTCATCTTGGAACCACTCAAGCAAAGTCAGGAAACGTCTATTTGAACCAAATCAAACAAAATAGAACTGTATCAAACTTTATCCTTAATCATCTTGTGCTCTAAAACTTTAAACCCCAAGAAGACAAGACATCATTTAAAAAAACTGTCCAGCTGTTGTTAAAAGATACCACAAGTGCTCCCTTTGAAATTAATATCAAACCAATCTGGACAGTTTTGTTTTCTTTGATTCAATTTAGTTGGAAATTGAACTCACAAAACATTCGATTTCGATTATGTTTGATTACCAAAACAATTATATGTCAACTGAACAATTTTATTTTATTATGTTCAATTGAGTTTTTGTTTGGTTTTGTTCAATGAGATACACTGGTTTTGTGAGTCACCAACCTGTTATGTCTATAAATTATTCAGTAAAAGCTATTTCCACATGATTTGAAAAATGCTGCATAACTATAATTGATATCATTATATGACTTGCATTCCTGGATTTTGATTGGTTCAGGCATGGGCTGTATTTTGCATATCATGGACCAGGAGCTGTACTTTCCATATCAGGACCAGTGTCCCAGATGCTCAGATAAATTTTGGATCCAAAAACAGCTTTTCAAAGTTAACCTTTAACACAAATGCAGATGGAAAAAACTATTCATAAAAAAGTTTAACAGATTTGTTAGTGACCCATCCTTCTACAGCAATGTAACTCCTTCACAATGGAAAGAACTCTACATCCTAAAGTCCAACTGGTTTAGTGGACATTGCCATGTACAGAACTTACTCAAAAAAGACTCCTGTTCTCATTCAGAACCTGCTTTCACTAAAGTGATTTGTCTGAAAATATCTAAATGTGGGCAGAATGTTTTATCTAGTGTCAACCAGGGTTCTAAAATTGTGAATATATGGAGCTTGGAAGAGAAGAAAGGGTTACATGTTATTAGATGTGAGGGTGTTGTTTCGTCACTGGATTTTGGTTCTCTTCGCTCCAGGAATTTATTAGTGATTGGTCTAAATTGTAACAAGGTATTGCTTGTTAATTTTTTAATTTTAAGTGATTTCTATTTTTAATTCATTGTCTTACATGTTTGTTCAAAGTACTAAAGCCTGGTTCACACAAATAACACAAGTGTAAATGCAAGTGCAAGCTCTAGTGCAAGCAATATTGCACGTGAACTGCACTAACACAAAGGCAAATGCAGACACAAACACAAGGAATGGAAAGTTTTCCATTTTCTTTCACTTGAATCTGTGTTTGTTAATGTGTGAACCTTGGTTAAAGGGACCCTGAGGTCTCCAAAAGACTATAACTTTAAATGCACTTTTTACCCTGTAGAATTTGAAAATCTTATTAAAAATTTCATCAAATGCGATTTTGAGGGCAATATCATCCATTAAAGTTTGCAACTGACTGTTTTGGGCTCCCTGTGGAATATCAGGCTTTGATAGCTCGGCCCTGATAGCTCGGGATGCTTGTGGTTTGATGACATCAGATAGTTGCACATGTGAGCTTGCTTGAGTAGAATCAGCAGAGAATTCCCTTCCTATAGATGGCTTTTCCCTATCAGTTTGAGCTGAAAATTCCTTCAGGAGAAGAGGATAATACAGAAGATGAAAGTGTAAGCGAGGAAAGTAAGCTAAATGATGAAATAATGGTGGACAGGGAAAGACTTCAAGGGATTGATAAGTGGAATGCAAGTGCAAATGCTCAAAATTCCATAACATAATTAACCCCCATGTGTATCTTACTTTGCATTTGGATTTCATGTGTGAACATTGCTTGCATTTGCACTTGTGTTGGTTTTTGCATTTGAATTGCTCATGTGAACCAGGCTCTAGGGGTATGGATTTATATCTGAATGCGGACCATATAATTGGTTAAGGCAGCACTATTATAATAGAAAATTACTCAATAATGCCAATAGAAGCTTGGATTAATTAATTAAAAATAAATTTTAAAAAACTCCAACGAAGGACTAACGTCCAAAACGTCAGTTAAGTAAACTCGTTTTTATTCACAGTGTTTCAAATTACCTACAATCCATCCATCGTTTCTAATTAAAAATAACATTGGTTGAGGAATTAAATTTAATATTATGACCTTACCATCCTACAAGTTAACATTAATAAGTGCAAATATTATTTCAAAACTTTTACATTAATATTTCACAGTTTTGCCTATGGGATTTCAAACTTGCAAGATACCGTCTTCATCAAACAAACTTAAATGAAAGATCTCTAGCAGATTTGCCAGTTCTTCAGAATATTTCAACTCCTTTTAATCTGTCTGACTCTGCCGTGATGAGGGTGAACCTTGTTGATGATAAACTAGCTACTGTTACTCAAGATTGTATTATTAAGGTGTGGCATCTGAACTTTAGACCTGGTGGATCTTTGTCTTGTCAATCTTTACATACCCTTACCACTTTTAAACCTCGGTGAGTATGTATAAAATGGATGATTTTATAAAATGGATGATTTTGTGTGTCAAACATTGCCTGCTGCAAATATACAGTACAATACTAAATGTGCAATACTAATGCTGCTGTTGGTAAATGTATGTTAAATGTTTTTGAATTTAACTTTTTTCGCTTGTGTAGTTTTGGAAATTTGAGTCGATAGGTTTTGAAAAAAATTGAAAAAAAAATTGGAAATTTTCATGTGGAATCCTGTATGAATGATGTTGAAGTTTCTTACACTAATTTGTCCCTAAAGGTGTTCAGTGTTGGATATTCAGCTAAAACAAGAGTCTCTCAATGGCTACTGGTCTGTATCTATATCCCATGCCACAGAAGTGTTAGAAAACTGGAATCTCATTGGTTTTCAGGTGAAGTTTAAATATGGAATATGGAGGTCACTTGCTTCATCTAAAATCTTTTTTATTTAAGTGTCTAGTTCTAGCACTTTCATTCTCATTCACACTACCACTACATTCAGCATTCTATATACAACACTTGATTTTTATGGAGGGAAGAAAAAGCAGAGAATCTGGAGAAAAACCTCATGGCAAGGGAGAGAACAACACATCAAACAAACTTAATTCACATATGGTGTCTGCGGGACAGTTCATTGACAATTCATCATCATTTGGTTGACAGTTGGTCAATCATTTCTGTTGTGTGCACAACAGATGATCATCAGTTTAACCACCAACTGTTGCCCAACAGTTGCCCAACAGTCAGGTGGACTGTTGGGCGACAGTTGGTCAACAGCTGTCGTCAGATGTTTTTGGGGTGCTATTACTGGTAGTCAGTATTACCTACCTGCAGACACCGAGCCACTGAATCTACAGTGGTGAAAGACAGCACCTTAGAAGCTTATGCCACCCATGACACACATACATCTCTATTTGTTTCTCTACATACCAGTATGTTTACTCCCTGTGGTCAAGTGGACCTCTCTCAGGCCTCTTGCTTAATCTCTAAAATTGGGTCAATAATTATGGAGTGGATGAAAACATCAAATTTGGCAGATGTTTGTTTCAATGTAAGAAATGACTTCAGAAGGAGTGCTGAGAAATTCGAGTTCAGGGGATTGTCTCCCCTCTGGTAGCACAGAGCACCCCTGAGCTCGAATCTCTTGGCACCCCTTCTGAAATCATTCCTTACATCCAAAGAAACATCTGTGCCAGATTTGGTGCTTTCATCCACTCTGTAACTATTTTGTTATTAAGCAACTGGACTATCTCAAGTCAAGTCAAGTCAAATTTTTAATTTCAATACCAAAGATTACAGATAAAATATAATAAATTAAATGACCTGAATATAAAGTATTAGTATTAACCTACTAACGGTCTATCACCAATCCTGCATTCTGATTGGCTACTCTACTAGTGGACTATTTTGTGATAGCCTACTAGTAGCGAAAAGTCCCAGTTTTTGAGGAAAATAAATGATTTTCACCCATCTAAAATTGTTTATATTCATTTATTTGACCGATTAGTAGGTTTATACTAAAACAATTAGACCTCTCAGCCTCATGGACTACAATTCAAATAGCTCATTCAGCCTACAGCCTCACGGGCTATTGACTCGTAGTCCATTTGTCCTCAAGGTCTAATTGTTAATTAGTCACCTAGATATAACTATATGGAGCTAATCGAGCTAGGTGGCAAGCACACAGATTAAAATCAATTGATTTAGGTGGTCAAACACAGGTACAAAGATACAAGTACAAAATTAACTATAAGAATTATAGTTAAAAGTTCTGCTTTCCTCCACCAATGGACCTTTTCCACTTGGGCATATTGTTTACCCTTTTCAGACCACATGTCATTCCCTACAGTGCCATTTCTTTGTTTAATGGTTGCACATGAGAAGACACATGAATATGGATACAATTCAAACAGAAGATTTTATTCTCAAGAGAATGACACATGGTCTGAAATGGGAAAACATTACACCCAAGCTGAAAAGGTCTATTAACCAACTTTATTTACATGTCTAATCTTCTACCTAACCCCCACCAGGAGGGTCTTCTGATCAGAGACACAAAATCCATAGATTGAATTAGAATTAAGAAGGGTTGATTTTTACAGAGGGAGGAAAACTAGAGAACCTGAAGCTTCCTGTGGGAAGCTTGGGTGACCGAGCGGTTAGTGCGCTCGCCTCTCACCAATATGACCCAGGTTCGAGTCGGCTCGGCGTCATATGTGAGTAGAGTT
>JANTNT010228044.1:0-14859 GCA_024752375.1 Entacmaea quadricolor
CTGAGCTTTCTACAAAGTAACAGTATATGTTACTTATTTAACTGCGAAGATCATTCGAATTTATTCATTACTTTATCTGCAGTACAAACCACTCATATGCATAAATAGTTCCATTATTTTATAATGTTAAATTTTTGGGGGGCAGAGTGGTTTGTGCATGTTTGAGCTCATTTCACACGACCATGACCTGTTTTCAATTCCTGGGCTCTGTATTATGTGAGTAGAGTTAAGTGTCAATTCTCTCCATAATTAAAAGGGTTTTCCTCCATTCACAAAAACTCTACTGGGAAGCTAGTAAATGCTTTTTAGTAGTGGTAATACTAAATAGGTGCATGTTTAGCAACATGTATACTCTCTGTGTAACAGTATCATATTAATAGTGAGCACTAAATGTAAACCTGGTCACAAAATAACTAAAGCAAATGATGGCAAGTTACTCATTATTTTTAGAACATTTTAGTAGGGAAGTGTGAACTCAGGGAGTTGGTACCTTGTGGCTCCAGTGGGATATGAAGGTTTTTAAGCAAGCAAACAAACTTAGATTGCACTCCATTTTGTTTTGAAAGCCTATTGATGTCACTGGTCAGTATTTTAATGTTTCTCTTGTGAAGTTGTGCTTTTCTATTATATCCATTGTCAGGTTCTTTTGAGCATCAAAACTCCACTAGCTGAAGTACTGAAGACATATGAATGCAAGAGTCAAGCAGTGTTGGCTGGTTTTGTAGACAGACCCCAAATCATGTCTTGTACCATGGCTGCATGCCTCGCTGAACTCTCCCAAAAAGTAAAATGACATTGTACAAGTGACCCTTTACATAAATGTACTAAATATACATCATTGCAGATTGAGATACAAAGTGGAGAAAACACTGTTTTCACTTGATATATCTTGTTTTCATAATACCTACTCACTGAGGTTTTAGGTTTTACTAACATTAGCAATAGCAGGCTTCCCTAAAAAAGGCATCCAGGGATGGTGCTTGCATTAAGCCTGGTCCTCACTAGCGCACAAGCATTAAAGCATAAGCAGATCAAATATACACATTTTTCTTATGCTGTCCTCACTAGAGCATAAACATACAGTACAAACATATGTAAGCATAAGCATAAGGATCAAAACTTTCTGTTTTTGTGCTTGTGCTTATGCTTATGTTGCACTATTTCACAGTGAGGACAAGCTCATGCCGTTCTTCTTATGCTTATGGTTATACCCTAGTGAGGATCAGGCTTTACTCATTCTGGGTCCTGGGCCCCAGGTGTCAATCAAATTCCTAACATTTTTTATTAAATGGGACAAGTACTATGAGAAGATGTCCTGCATCCCAGGATACATTAAAATTTTGAAGATGCATTTTTGGGATTTTTTTTGCAATAAAAAAGTGTATGATTCCTGGGTATCTGCAGAGAATATGTTGCAGAAGGCAAAATTACCGTAAACGCCTGTTTATAATATGTGCTCAGATTTTTAAGCCTGTTTTCCAAAAATAGAAAAATCGTGCCTCGAACTACAAACACTTTAGTCATTAATGTATTGAAATTTTGTCTTCAAACATCTATAAAACATGCAGAAAGCTTGTCTATTTTATCTTTTTAACCATTTGCATTAATAAATCTCCTGTAGACTTAATTAATTAATTTAATATCACATTTTTTGTACTTTAGACTCTAGTCATGGATGATGAGCCAACAACTGCAGACTTACCAACCTTGTCATCCTTTGTACTTAGTGTTTTATTTAAATCAAAGATTCTTCTCAGGTAATGTAAATAGAGCAGTTACCACGAGTGGGAAATGTACAGTACTGACCGACGGCATGTATACAGTACAACGTACATTGAGATGGCTTCCCATAATTGTTTTAGTTCATCTTAGGAAGAGGTCATTATTTAAGGTAATTTAAGGGGTTGGTGATGATTTTTTTTTTGCTTTAAATTAATAAAATGTCACAACCCCTTCCTTGCCATAAAATTTTTTTCATGACCCCTCCTTAAATTACCCAGGTCTGAAAATCAGTAATCCCTCCTCAAAATCAACCACCTACTACCCCACTATAAATAATGAACACTCTCTTATCCATTCAAAATGTGTAGATATGGTTACAGCAAAAAAAGTAAAGCTACAAATTCACTGTGTTGATTCCCACTCATTTGAAATCTGCTCTTTCTACTAATACTTGTTACATGTTTTATAGGGCATAAAATCTTCAAAAATTATACTAATAATCTTATTGATGGACTATTTCCACATTTCAGATCATTCACTGAAGAACTTGAGCAGTGCATTGTATCTGGTGCTATTGAAGATGTGACATTTCTTGCCTCAGCTATGTTTCTACTGGCTGTTATTGTTAATGGTATGTATGTAACCTTTAAAGGGTAATTGTCTTTCAAGACAGTTCCAAACTTAAAGTTTTTGCTTCCATCATTCAAATTTCCTAACTAATAATGCTTGGTCATACATAACTGGTTTTTGACTGGTCATTGAACACTACTTTAAGAGAAGTGATATTGTTTATAAAAAGAAACATCCTGATAACCATCCTCAGGAACCTATGGGTAAAATTCTGTCACCTGTTTCTCGCTTCCAGAAGAAATACCCCTGGGGACAAAGTCTGTTAGACCTTGTTCTGGAAGTTGACATTCTTCTCTTTTCTGATTGGTTGACCCCATGGGGTTGACCAATCAGTATCAAGTATAGTTAGACAAATGAATTTGATGTTAATAGAAAGCTGTTACTTCTGGAACAAAGTCAGGGTTTGAGCTTCTCCTTAAAAACTTCTTGAATTTAATTTTTGTTTCAAGGGAACTTGAAAAGCCCTTAAATTTTAAAATTTCAGCTAAACTTCTTGAAAACTCCTTAAATTTTTGCTGTGATCGAAAATTTCTAAAAACGATCCGTTTACCTGATAAATTTCTTATAGAAATGTTTAAACTTCAAAAAGCTTAACATACTCCATGAAAAAACATTTTTGGGTCCTTGAATACTCCTTGTATTTAAAGTGGATACCTCATCACAAACCCTGAAAGTCCATTATAGACTACTGGATTCCTGAGGATGCCCATTTTGAATGTTCAAAAATGTATTTGACTGGTCAAGTACCAAATTTGGCCAGACATTGGTTGGTGTCCAGTCATTATTACAAGCCCTTCTAAGGTGTTTGTAGTCTTTAAAGAATCCTAGTCAGCCACAATGCATTTTGCACCAATGTTTTGTTTACAACTGGAAATTTGCATTCATAACTGTGAGAACAACTGAATCTGATTGGCTGATGACATGATACAACTTTAGCCAATCAGATGAGACTGTTCTCACAGCTTTGTCACAGTTATTTTTTTAAAAAACCTTGTCATCATGATGCCATATTTAACTGATATTCTTGGAACATGGAAGGTCATTCTTTAAAGTAAAATATGAATTAATCTGATCAGCATTGGTTCAAAAAAGTTGGGGTCATCATGCTCATTTTTGAGATAATTCGAATGGTAATTCGCACTGATTTCTATTTATAAACAGCACTGTGATTGGCCAATTATCTGTTTCATTTGCCTGTCAAGACATGGCTTTTCCTGGCATGCGTGTGTCCAAATTTTCCCGCCTATTCATGTCTTGTTATTCAATGTTTTTTAGTTTTTTCTTATACAAGAGAAAAGTAATTATTTTATAAAAGAAATGAAACATGCCTTTTCCTTGTTTTGACAGGCTAATGAAACACCTCAATATGTTCAGGAGTATTCTTGAGCAGGTCCAAACACTCAACCTACAGTCTTGTGTTTGGACTGATCTGCTCTCAAATTCTCCCAAACATACCTCTGTGTTTTATTAGCGTGTCAAAACTCGGAAGGCATTTCATTTCTTAAAGAAAAAATTGATGATCATGAGCAATTTCACCTGCAAAGATTAAAAAAGCCTTAAAAACAAACTTCTAACATTAAACTTTTTTCATATTTGGTGTGTATGTGTGAAATAAATGAATAAATGTATCTAAAAAATAAAAAATGGGGGTCACCGTGGTTTTTAAAGAGTTATTTTCACAGAAAACTGTCACTGTGCTTTTTAAAGAGTTATTTTCACAGAAAGTTTTGTATCCTAGGTGTTTACTATAAGTTGAAAATATGGCAGGTGTGCCTTGCTTATATAAAGAGATTGTGCGTAGAAAGTATGTGCAGAAACAATACCCACAAACGCCCTTAAGGACTTGTCTTGTTTGCAGAAACATGGCATGGACTGTAAGAAAGTGCCTTTGGTTTTGTGAACCAAAGCAATTCTATATTTTAATTTTAAACTGTAATGTTAATTAATTTCCAGCCAATTTAAAAGTGGATAATCTAAAGTCATGTGGTCTACAAATACTTCGTCATATAGATCAACTACCATCTGATAACGACTGTTCTGACAACAACCATGAAATGTGAGTAAATTCAGTTGAAGTGTAGCCTATTTTACTGTTATACCTGTTTGATTTATTGGTAGTGATACAGTAATACCATTGATCCTAATTTTAGACACTTCGGATTAAGTGGACTGACACAAAAAATTTAAATCAGCTATCTAGGCTAATGTAATCCAGTCACACTGTTAGATAAAAATTCTATTGCTTTCCTTTTTTGCAGAAGTGCAGAACAAATAAAAAGGTTGGCTAAGTTGACTTTGGAGAAGTTAGGAGTTGTCTGTTAAACAAAGTTGACTGTAGAGCTTGAAGGGAGGGCAGCTGATATTGAAGACTTTGCTTAACACCATCCAGTGAAAAATAATACAATCATTTAAACTGTACAAAAATCTGTTGTTGCTAATAATGTACTGGTAATTGTAATCCATGGTTGAGTTATTTTTGTTCCTTGATTCAAAACATGACACAAAAATAAAAAACAATTGCAAATTAAATGTATTTAAAAAAAAAGTAATTTATATTGTATAAATTCTTTTTTGTTTTGTCATTACATGTAACAACTCTGGCAAAAGTGTCCATGCATGCATTTAGTGTCGATGATTAGTGGTAAAGTGTTAGCTACACATTACTGCCAATACTTAAAAAACTGCCGCTCGGATAGCTCAGTTGGTAAAGCGCTGGTCTGTTTTGCGGGAGGTTGGGGTTCAAATCCCAGCCAGACCAACACTCAGGGTCTTAAAATAACCGAGGAGTCTTTGTAATAATATCTGCAGATGGTTAGACCTTCAAGTCTTCTCGGACAAGGACTTTAAACTGTAGGCCCTGTCTCCAATCCCTCCCTTAACCTGTTTCATGGGGGACATTAAAGAACCTGTTGAATTGTTCGTAGAAGTGTAGGGGATTGTCTCCCAGTTCAACAGCCTATTCCAATTGGAGGCATAACATAGTAATATATTAATTAACTTCTCATGATTGTAAGCTGCGCAGCTGCCAATGGCACCTTGTAATGCAGCCCGTAAAGTCCTCCACTGATGACACAACCGTGCAGCACATTGAGACATTGTGAAATGCGCTATATAAGAACCCACTATTATATTATTATTACTACAATCAATAAATTTAGCCTATACTCCAAAGTATTACCACAGTCTAATATTGAATTTTTCTTCCATGAGTAAGTGTGTAAGAAGGATCTTTTCCTTTAAGAGTCATTTTCACAAGACCTTCAAGGGCATGGAGTCCAAATCTATACATTGCCTTCTCGAAAGGTTGAAAATAATATTGCATAAATGTCAAGCTTCTATTAACCCAACACAACAGTTTTATAACAATGCTACTATACAAGGTCATTTTCTTTAGTCCAAGTTGGTCTGCTAATTCATCCTTTAATATGTAGCGTGATAAGTTACTACTGAAGGAGTAACTGAAGTAAAATGGAACTCTGTTGGTAAATTCATTTAGCAATGATTGTGTCAATGTCTTGGAATCTTCATCTGGTTGACAATTCCTTTCTCTGATTAACAATGTTAGTTGCCATTCATCTTCATAATTGTCACATAGTAAGTTATCACAAACCCCTGAAAGTAAAAATTAATAAAAATAAATCAACCTTATTTTTTAGGGAATAAAACTATTATGTAATACTTGATCAACTGATAAAATCATGGCCCTCTAACCATACCTAGTTGATTAAGGACAGGATCACCATTAATGTGGTCATCCAAGCTAGATGACGGTAAAACTATTTGAAGATGTTAGAGAAAAGGCAGCATAGCACCTAAGTTATTTTTGTAAAACCCTAAGTGTTCAGGTCCAGCTGGGAATTGAACCCATAAATTTCCACAGAACAGATTGATGTTCAGCAAACTGACCCAACCAGGTGTCAGTTAACTTGTCAGCAACTGAATTAATTATTATAAGTGGGAGGAGTGGTGAGTAAATGCTCCTTTTTTGTGACTCCAACTCCCTAAAAAGTAGATTTTTGGGTCCCTTCTTTCCATCTTGTTAATAAGTCACTATTGATGTAAAAACCATAGAAATATAATAAACAGAAAATAGGTAATTACAAATAAGGATCAAGATAAAAAAAATAAAACTAAAACCATCTTGTTTTAACTCTCAGCCTTGAGGTCTTTCGTTTTAATTGTGTCCAAGCAGTCTATTGTTTTCTAATTTCTTTTAAACAATTTGTAATTATTCAAATGAAACTTACCTAAATAATAACCAACATACTTCCATAAATGTTGGTAACCATCACATTCAGCTGTTGATCCCTTGACTCCAAATAGTTCTAATCCATAAAGTACAGTTGCAGAGAATGTTGCTAGTGTACCAGCCATATCCTCTTGGTTGATTGGATAACCATACTTGAAAAAAAAAGAAAACAATACCACTGATGTATAAATTGAAATGGTCTTCCCAGTTAATTTATACATTACTTTATCCACAGTACAAACCTCTCATATGCAAATACCACTGTCATATTCTAAACAATTTTTAAAAGAATTATTTTATAAAAACCAGGTTTATGAAACAAGGGGTCATTATTTCTGGTGGGGTGAGGCTGGGTGGGTGATTTTTGGTTTCAAATTCATTGTCACAATCCCTCCCTTGCCATAAAAAAGGTTTTTCATAGCTCCTCCTTGGGTTTGCAAAAAAACTGTTTTTTTTTGTGACTCTCCTGGAGGGAGCACAGGGATCCAGACATGAAAATGGCTGTGAAAGAGACTACTCCTTCAGTTACCCAGGAAAATTAGTAACCCCTCATTCAAAAGCCCTTAAAATTCTTTAACTCCTCCTCAAAATCACCCCCCTCAATAAATGACCACTCCCTAAGGATTTGTGGGTTAAGATATTATTTAATTTGAGACAACCACAGAAAAATTGGTTAAAGGTGATGTTACATGGGACAACTTGCAACTGATTTTTTGTGCAACAGCATTGTATGAAAAATCGATGCTGTGTAACAGTGCCAAGAATGATTTTTTGTGCAATATTTCACTTGGCAACGTTGTGAGGTTTTGATCTGTCTTCTTGCAACGCAAGATGATAAATTTTCAGCAAATTGATGTGTGTAACATGACCAGCAGCAATTAGACAGGCAAAACTGCTCATAGCTCATGCAAGCAAGGCTTTTGTAAACAAACAATGTTAACAGTGTTTGGACTGAGTACTGAAGTGATTGTTGTGTGAAAAGTTGAAAGTTAACAAAGTTAACATGTTGTAACCTGTCCCAAAAACTTGACACAGATGGCACAAGTTGCTCCTTGTAACACCACCTCAAAACCAGTGACAAGTCATGCTTAGAATCCAAACAAACTATTGACTTTGTTGTAAACCATAAGCTAGTTGATGAAAGACATGACCACCAGCCCCTGTCTAACAGCTGAAAAACATGAATGACACCCCTTACTACGGATGTCAATAAACTGATTTTTTTACGCCATAAAAATATCATGTTCATGCCATAAAATGTCTATGTTTTGTCTGCATTCCTTTTTGCTCATAGCTTTTTTGTGCAGTATTCTTTTCTTATGCCACATTTGGCATAAAATGCCGCACAAAAAAAGCCGCATGCAAAAAGGAATGCAAATAAAAATGTAGACGTTTTATGGCACAAACGAGATGTTTTTATGGCGTAAAAAAAAAACAGTTCAGTGACATCCATTTTTTTTTCATTTTAGTCAATCTTTTTAAAAATAATTAAAAATAAATTAATTAAAAATAATAAATTGATAATAAATTTAATTTTGACATTATTTTTAAATAATTTATTAATTTAATAAATTATTTAAAAATAATGTCAAAATTCGCATGTTGTTTTTTATTTTCAAAAATTGAATTACTACCATTATTGTTGAAGTGCAACCCTCGAAGCTTGATGTCTTGTTTGTAAACTATTATTTTGATGGCTGTCAATCAAATATTAAGGAAAAAGTCTAGAAAAACAAAACAAAATGAAGAAGATTCCGAAAATGTTCATTTTCATGGCAGATCTACTTCCAATGAGATGGTTCTGCTTTCTAGAAAAACAATTTCCCCCTATTTATGACCAAAATTTGCAATTATTGAGGATATTAAAATTTACTTAAAAAGGCTATATTAAGGTAAAAGAAATCTACCAAAAATTACACATAAGTGCTATTTTTGTAAAAAAAAAAGATTGATAGCTGCCAAAATGCTAGTTTACAAACAAGACATCAAACCTTGAGAATTGCACTTCAAAGATAATGGTAGTAAGCAGATTTTATTATGTCCCACCCCTGAGTTGTTCAATAGCTGTTAGTATGGCTGTCAGGGATTTTATGAACAAGTCTCATTAATAGTTGGACTAACAGCTATTTCTCATCATCTGAAGAACTGATGACCCACCCCTTTACAATCCCTTATGAAAATAAGTGATTTATTTCTTGACATACTTCATAATAGTTCCAGTTTTTCTTGACCTGATCAATATAATATCTTACTGCTGCATGGAGAAGTCTAACTTTACAACATGCTTTCTTGACTGCTTCCTTGTCACTGAGCAGCACAACCTTCACAAAAGCCAGAGTTTCAAAGAGTCTTTGTCTTACATTTCCATATTCTGTAAGCCGACCAGTAACCATTAAAACCTGAGAATATAGAAATTTATGTAATAGAGACAGACAGGGTTCCCACTTATCTGGAAAAGTAAAATTCCCTGACTTTTTCCTGACCAAAAACCATTTTTCACTGACCTACTTTTAAGAGACTGTTCATTTATGTTGCAGAAGGGGATCTGGTGGTTTTTATGGGGGGGGGGGGTAAATTTTTAAAAATATATAATTTGAGGGGGTTAAACTTTGTGTATGAAGAAATCAAAGGGGGTAAATTTTTCCAAAAGTGTAGTAAGCTACTGAATTTGCTTATTTAATTTTGACTGAAGTCTTGTATCCAAGACAAAGAAGAACATCTTTGCGACTTAGAGATAGCAAAGATGCAAAGAACTTCTTACATATGTTTTCCTTTAAAAGAGACTTCTTTTGGACCTCTGACCTTTTAGCTTGCCAATTTAACACTTCATACTATTCTTTCGATGCCACTGTAAGATTACAATCTGCCATTTTAGGAAGCCTGGAAAGCCTGACGAGTGTTGCAAACTGTGGGGTACTGGGTAGTAAAATAATGGTGTGTTTGTGTGTCGTTGGGGAGGGAGGGAGGGGTAAAAATTTCAATTATTTATTTGAAGGAGGGTTTGAAGTTGTATATTTTTTTTGAGAAAGGGTAATTTTTTTAACTGGACATTTTTTTATAAAACACCAGCCTCCTGCAACGTAATAAACAGTCCTTAAGGGGGGGGGGGAGAATTTAAAACAATTTTGTGAAGGCTGAAAAAAATTCCCTAACTTTGCATTGTTTTTTTGGCTGAATTACAAAATTCCCCGACTAAAATCAAAATTCTTTGACAATTCCCCAACCTTGAAAAATCAGAATTCACCAACTTTTCCCTGACCATGGGAACCCTGACAGAATATGAGTGTCCAATTTGTAGACTGCATGGAATAAAAATGGCAAGCCACTGCATCTCCAATACATGCCAATGGGTGGGCAAATGAAGAGAAAGTTGTATAAAAACTCCATGGTTATCATTTGTATTTTCCTTTTTATTATTCTTGAATTTGCAATTCATATTACTGGTAAATACCATTTTGTGTCAAAACTCAATTACTTTTTTCATTTCTTTTATGAAATGTCTTACAGTGCGACACGCAAATCTGTGACCACTTGTAATGTATTCGTATACTTTCGTCTTGCCATCTTCCAATGAGTGTGTAGATCAGAGATAAGACAAGATAATCCCCTGATACTGATTGGATAATGGCTGAGATGAAGGTATGTGCATACATTACAGGTGGTCACAGATTTGAGCATCATGCTGTAATACAGCTTTAGTTGATTACCCAGTACTGTTAAAGTGCATCAGAAGTTGTCTATGAGGACTCGGAAGAAACTGTTAAAGCCTTAATTATTGTCTCGGCTATATACACCACAAAATCATCCTGACTGACCACTATTTGCTTACACTATTGAAAAATGAAAAATTGAAAGAGTTCAAAGTTTAGGGGGCATGAGGAGTCATAAGCAAAACTGGACTGAGTTTTCAATTATGAGCACATTATTTTTAATTAGTCTGCTTAGCAGCCTAATATTCAAAAGGATAGTGGAAGGTTCATTTCATGTGAGGAAGGTGGGCATTAAAATGTTCAATTTAATAGGGTGGGGCAGAGGAATCCCTTTGGGTGTTAAATAAAAAAATTGTGACCCTCCCCCAAAAATAGAGTAAAAAAGTCATGATCCTCTCCTCCATGGCAGTGTTTTTTTACTCCAACCTTTTTTTAAGAAGGAAAAAATGATCACTCCCGGCCCTTTTGTTACTAATAAATATTTGGTGACCCCCCTTAGATTCCTTTACTCTTAGGCCTTCCTTTCCCATCCTCTCGGCCCACTACCAGTAAGGAAGGAAGTCAACTCCCCAACAAAGCTAGATGACGGTCAAGGTTTTGGTTATTACTCGTGCCCAGGCCTTTGGCCGGCACAAGTTGAGGTTTCCCTTTGGTTTCTCCGTTTTCTCCTGTGCAACAAAATCCAAAAGTTGTGCAAGTCTGTGACAATATTACCACAGGGATCCCAAGAAGCTTCAAATCAGAGTTTTACTATTTACAGCGCACAGGATCCAGTCAGCAAAACCTGATATCAATGTGTCAGTTGTTAGTCATAGATGTCAATCAAAGTTTTGGTATGGGTGTGTTAGAGGTCACATGATAAAAAACCCCTTCCACACATAATCTTGACTGCTGTTGCAGGATTTCTTAATTTAGATTTAAATTCCAAACCAAATGCTAGTCCAGCTTGGATGGCTTGAAAATCAAAAGGATTTTAATTAAAAGACAAACTATCTTTTATAGAGGAAATCATGCAAATTAATCAGAGTTTAAGGGCATGAAGAACACATTTAAGTTATCATGGGTTTGAATGAACTTTATCTGATAAGTGACTATTCTCCGTACAAACCCGGGAGGTAATACCACCCTAACATGGATGGGGGTGTGCCACCAGGTCCTCAAAACCCCGACCCTATCCCAGACCTAAAATTTGGATTTTACATACTCTCCCTGTCCCAGACAAAAACCTTACGCTGTCCCAGAAATTGTTTAAAAATGATACCCTACCCTGTACTTAAAAGCTGAAAAAACATACCCTATCAGGCAGCACATACCCATATAGCAAATATAGGGCAGTACCCCCCGTGGTGTACAAAGAACACAAGTTGAAAAGCAAAATAGCCTTAGGGACTACAAGACAAATAATGACGAGGCCCAAAAGGCCAAAACAGCTGTCCATGGTTTCTAGTTGAACTGGCTTTCTCTATTGAATGACTAGAAGTTGTCAAAGACCATCTTCTTCTGTCATGACATGTTTAGGGCTCACAATTTACCTATTATGCTATGCCCATAATTTGATGCCTTTAACATCATTAGCAAAAGGTACATTGGGAGACGTATTAACAAGTGACTGTTTAAGTGAATAAATCAGAGTGCAAGGAACTTGTCGAGGGCTTGCTCTTTTCGGAGTTAACAAGAAACCACATCGCCTTTAGTTCTAGGTTAGTCTACAAATTTGCCTTGGGTTCAGTATATAAAGAAAATGACTAAGAGAATCATGTTAGTGACCAGATTTATTTAATAAGATAATAAAAATCAAAGATTCATGCACTTACCAGTCAGGTGCACGAGTTTGAAAATAATTTTGCGAACAAACTTTGTCAAGCAAATTATCGTCTGATCATTTTTTAAATATATAGAGTCAATTTTAGTTACATGATCAGAAATTTAGAATGATTTTCAAACAGTTTGTAAAGTACAAGAATGAAACCAAAGAAGAGAAATGTACAGAAATCAAAACAAAGAATTTATTACAGAAACCGATTAGCTTATGGAAAAACTAATGAGGTCAAATTGATAATAGGCCTTTTGCATTACGACAGTGTTTAATATCAAGACCAGGATGCTCTGCTCACTTTCTTTTGTTGCATAATTAGTACCAATTGTCGTACTATTCCCAAAAGGGAATAAAAATCTGAATAACAAAGAAAAAGTGCAAAGCATTCTGGTCTTGATGGTAAAATGATGCCATCATGCAAATCGCCTATTTAGAGTGATAAGGTTACAGGCAGGGATTGAAGTGTAATGCCACATTGTCTTGACAGAAAAGAGGTCACACAAAAGGGCTAATACAAAAGAGGGTCCTACAGGGGGATTCTTGAGCACGGCTCACAGGACAAAAAAAGGGCGAATCATGGATCGCAGATATATTGATTTCACAGTCTACAAATCTTAAGGTACGGTAATACGAGCAACAAAAACACTCAACTCGTCTTGCAACATTGTTGCGTTGCAAGTTGCAGAGCAAATGTTGCGCGTATTACCACTCCACCCAACAAATTTTCTTTGTTGCGAAAAGTAGAAAGAACTTTTACTTCTTGCAACAGGGAAAATTTGTTGCACGCAGAGTGGTAATATGAGCAACATTCGCTCTGCAACTTGCAACGCAACAATGTTGCAAGACAAGTTGAGTGTTTTTGTTGCTCGTATTACCGTACCTTAACACAAGAGTATACTGTTATCTATTTATTTGACTTAAATTGTACTTTAATTTAATTCTGTTTTAACAATTTTTTGAAACATTAAATTATAGAATGACTCACTGTTTATTCTACTATAAATACTGTACACTAAGTTTTGTAACACTGGTACTTTATGCCCTATTCACACAAAAACATGTTTAGTTAACCTAGATTTTTCATTCTCATATACAGAGAGAGAATTTTAATATAAAGCAGTTCAGATAATTCAAATTTATTTGGTGTGAGATGAAGAACAATCTTCTTCAATTTTGCTCCAATGGCAATACTTGTTTGCAAGAAAATTTTCGAACCTTGTTTAGTAAAACCACTTTAAAAGATGTTTAAGCTCCAGTGTGAATGGGGTATAAGATTAATGTTCTTTTTATACAGATATAATATAGCTATTTCAAAAAAGGTTGACTAGGTGAACAGCAAATGGCCATCCATTATTGGCAATTGCACAACCAAAAGGAACTTTTGCCAACATTTTTACCTAGGGTAGAAAAAATATCTTTATATTCATTTCATAAATACTTTAAAAATGTCTGCACCACCTTTTACTGTGGTTCTACTCCAGCCATGGGCACTTAAGTTCATTAACCAATCAGATAATGAATCAAAAACAATAGAATTCGAATTCATGAATTCAATTCAAAGTTCTTACTTTCTTGTAATTCATCTTGTTACAGTCAAAGGACATAAAGTGTGCCCCCTAGACTGCACATTTTTAGTTCATTATCAATTTATCCTTCGTTTTTCAGACTTTCAACTTTCATCATTCAATTTATCCTTCATTTTTCAGACTTTCATTAGTGGCTGCAAAAATAAATTCAAAAATTGATCTCTATGGCAGGCAAAGGCGTGTTTGAAACAATTTTGAACCTTCAAAACAGAGCAAAATTAGCCAGTCAGCAATAAGTTCAACTACACTCCAACGATCTGGGAAAAATATTGTCTTGTTAAAAAGGTAAAAGGGTAAAGGTCCTTATTTAGCGTCGGTAACTTGTGACAGTACTCAGAGACTGATAAATTTGAGGCCGACAGTGCACTCCATTTTAGCCCCCTCTCTCCATCAGTGCTCCTTTTTACGGGCATTTAAAGCTAATTAAAGCTACACAGAAAGGAAAGAAGTTGAAACAAGGATGTGAGGTCACTGCAGATTGAACTCAGGACCCCTCGCACTGAAGGCTGTGCATTAACCAACTGTGCCATCCTTGCTCATCTTGTTCAAATTTGAACTTAGTTTTGATTTCATTAATGGAAGATTGGATCAACCAAAAAATCCAATAATGAACTGAATAATACAGTCTAAGGGGAACAGTTCATGTCTTTTGATTGTAAAAGGATGAAGAAAGTAAGCTAAGAACTTTGAATTGAATTTATCATGGATCATACAGTCCTTTGATCCATAATTCATGAAGTCAGATTTTATTGTTTTTGATTAGTAATCTGATTGGTTAATGAACTGAAGTGACCACGGTTAGTAGAACGACAGTAAGGTCTTTGCTGTGGTGCAGACATGAATATGAAGATATTATTGGTGCTCCACAGTTCCTTTCCATCATTTAATTGCCATTTGCCATTCACCCCATCAGCCTTTTTTGAAATAGCTGTATGTGGTTTGCAATCATTTCTAAGGGAATAAAGGTGGTGGTCATGTTGAATGATGTTCACTGTAGGTGGTTTGTAATCATTCCTAAGGGAATAAAAGTGGGGGTCATGTTGGATGATGTTCACTATAGGTAGTTTGCAATCATTCCTAAGGGAATAAAAGTGATGGTCATGTTGGATGATGTTCACTATAGGTGGTTTGTAATCATTCCCAAGG
>JANTNT010228155.1:0-14854 GCA_024752375.1 Entacmaea quadricolor
AACTGGGATGAGGGCCGCCTCGCTGAACATCAAAATGCGCTGTGATTGGTTGGTTCGTGCGTGCACCGGACAGCTGGGCATGCTATATAAAGCATTATCAAATTCATGAATATTTAATGAGAAAACACACAAGAAATCATAAGCATGAGGGAGTAAATCAGCAAGAGAAATCATCCTGATTTGCATACACTTTAACTTGGATTTTCTGAGCCAAAATTACTCGTATCTTGAAAATTTTAGTAGAACATGAAAAAACTAAACTATATGCCATCTTAGGTTTTTCCTGACCCCCCTTTTTGTAAGGTACAGCTATAAGTAACAAGTAAAGGTTATATACCTTATACTGATCACAAGGTGGTTATGAGATATATCAACCTGAGGAGAAGCTAATAACTGCCTTATATCATCATTGGGGAAGTTTCTTAAACATAGGGTTGATAACTAGATATTGGGAGGTTGGTAACTAGATATCAACCTTAAAGTCATCTTTGAGTGAATAAGAAAGATAAAGACTGCCAGAGAACAATAGAAACTGACTCGATGATATAATAAATACTGATATTTTGGTGACTCCTTGCATAAATCTATATGTAACCCCCCTTTACCCATGCATAAAAAATAGTGATACATTCCCTATTTGCAGTAGCCCCTCTTCCCTGTAATGAGCAGTCCCTTTAGGGAAGAAAAAAATTGAAAAAAATGTCTTAAAATGTAATATATAAGTTATCACACTTTTTAATATCTGTTATTGTAATATAAGTATCTTTTTAATGATCGTGTAAAGTGCATTTGATCATTTTGTCACGTATAAAATACACTATAGAAGTCAATAAATTATTATTATTATTATATTATTATTAGTAAACTCAAATCTATCCAGATAGGGTGTTAGAGGAACAACTTTTCAAAAGTTAAGGTGACTTTAACATAATTGAGTGTAAATTTCAAGATTATTTTAGCTTGCTTTTGTTGCATCAAAAACCCTTGTATAATTCTGAAATAAGCAAGGGTTAATAGCTCAAAATCCATGTCAGTCTGACAATTTTAAATAAAGTAGTATAACTATGGTTCCGAGTAAGGAAAACATTGTTGGAAAATCCGGGTTTTGAATTAAAAAAACGAGTAAGAGATGTTACACAAACAATATTTCGAACATACATACATACATACATGCATACATACATGCATAATAGTTTATTCACAATTTATCCTGGGTACACAAAAAGAATTAAAAAAAAAAATGAAACAATGAAAAAGACCTGAAAAATTATGAAAGGAGGTGAAAGAGGTTATCCCTATCTAGTGACCACCTCCTAACGTAAATTACAATTACACAACTTACAATAATAATCTAAAATATATCAAACATTAGAATTTTAAAAATGTCTATAAATATATATAAAAATTATTTACAAATAGATAATTTATAAATAATATTTTTTGACGAATGTGACTTTACTGAAACAGTTTAGTGCTTAATTGTTTCTTGAAAGTTCTCAAGTTATCTGCCTTTGCAATGTCTTGTGGGAGATTGTTCTATAGATTTATAATGCATATAAAAAAAGAGTACTTATAACTGCTCAGTTTAGCTGACTGTGTCTTAAGCTTGAAACGATGATTGGATCATAATGATCTAAACTTATCAGTGAAAACAAAAAATTCTTGAGGGTTTAACCCATTCAGCTCATTAATCGTTTTGTAACATTCAGTTAAAGATGAAAAAGTTCTTCTTTTTCCAATTATGGCTATTTTAGCCATTTCAATTGACCTTCATATGCCATGTCCTTAGCATTAGCACCTAATGCAAATCTTGAAGCACGCCTTTGGACTTTCTCCAAAATATCAATGTCTTTCTTGAAGTGTGGTGTGTGAGTGCGTGTACAGATGTGCGGGTGTGTGTGTATAATATATTATATCAGTAAAATTGTTGTACAGAGAAATATATATATAAATTGTTATAACCACTAGCCTGCCTCAATTAGTTGACACTATTTGTAGGCTAGTGGTGATCTTGTAAGTAGTCTGTAAACTTTTTAATAAACTTGAACTTGAACTTGAACTTGAACTTCTTGAGATGTGGTGACCATACTGGAGAACAATATTCAAGAATTGGTCTTACTAGACTCTTGTACAGTGTAGAGAACAAGTCTGGGTTCTTTGGTCCAACAATCCATTTAATAAAGAATACTGTTAGCTTTATTTGCACATTTGGTGGCTTGTAGACTCCATGACAGATTTGATGTAATATAAATACCAAGGTTTTTAGCTTCAGATACTGCCTTTAGCTTGCTGCCACACAAATGATATTCAGGACTTGATGTGTCATTCTTCTTTGATATTCACATCACTTCACATTTTTCAGTATTAAAGCTTAGTAGCCAGTCAGTGCTCCATTGTTCGAGAGAATTTAAATCATTCTGTAATTCTTGAATATCGTCATTGACATTCCTTAAAACGTTATACTCTTTCGTATCCTCTGCAAATAATTTACATCTAGATGTTACATTCCGTGTTATGTTGTTGATGTAAATATTAAACAGTATTGGGCCTAAAATGGTCCCTTGTGGTACTCCAGAAAGGACAGTTGTCCAAGAGGAATATTGACCACAAAGTACAACACTTTGATGACGATTCATTAAGCTCCTTAACCATTATAACAGTGGGTCTCTGATTCCGTACGCGTGTAACTTTAATAGTAGGCGTTCATGTGGGATGGAATCAAATGCCTTGGAAAAGTCCAAGAATACAGCATCTGTTGAGAGACCAGCATTTCTATTGTGAGTCCAATCATGAAAGACTGTAAGTAGTGTGACAGGCTTAACTTGCCTTTCATGAAGCCAAACTGGTTTGGGATAAAAATGTTCTTACTTATCCAGAATTCCACAAGATGTTGTCTCGATTATGACTTATAATTTATTATACATGATTATGACTTGAATTAAAGTCAAAATATTGTTTGTGTAACATCTCTAACTTGTTTTTTTAATCCAAAACTTGGATTTTCCAACAATGTAATAGATCAATTTTAAGGCTTTTAACTGTGTGTTTCGGAATTTGTTTGAGTTGCGTTTGCCATTGCAGGCCAATTTTGTAACAGTGGTATTTTTAAGTTTTGTGCATCTTGTTAACAAAATAATCATACAATTTCAACCAAACTTCAGATATTGAATAAATAGGTTGTCATAATGTTGTCTGCTAAGTTTAAAGAAAATTGCTTGAGTGCAAATTGACCAAAATTTCACCACACAATTTGTACTCAAACAAATTTTGTTAAAACTTAGGAGACAACATAAATGAGAATCTTTTTATCCAAAATCTGAAGTTTCATGGAAATCGTACAGTAAAAATACCACTGTTGCCAAAACTGGCCCATAATGGCAAACACAACTCAAAAAGTAAATTTCAAACACACAATTTTAATAAAAGCCTAAATGATTGAGCTACTAAACTGTGCTTATTTCAGAACTTTACAAAGTTTTTTGAAAGAACACGAGCAAATTAATAAAATCTTGAAATTTACATGCAATTGTTGGAGTCACCTTAAGTACAATTTTATAGCTCTATTGAATGTTTTGGTATGTTTATTCAACTTTATAAAGGTTGCCATATTTTCTTATTAAGCATGTAATACCATTACTTAAAGGTGGGTTGGGCTACATGTGGATTGACAATAAAACTGGTTCCAAGAAGGGGCAAAGGTTGATTACAGAAAACTATGAGAACATCAAGCTCCACCTCATCTTTGAACCATTGTTTCGTGGTCACTCAAGCAAAACTGGGAAAGATCTATACCTTACATCGGCAGCCCTCTAATAAGAAAATTTGGATGCTTTGAATATTTAGCTTCTTTATGTGAAGGGTGAAGGTGTTGAGGTTGATATATCTAAGATTAAAGTGGAAGAAATTTGCTTTGTTGAAAAAGAAATCTGTTTGCTCAGACTAAAATAATACACAGAATCTGGAAATCTCTTTTCCTACATCAAAATTTTCTAACTCTATCAATATTTTTTTTAAAATCTATCTATGCACCTTTTGGATATCAGGTAAAATATAATAGCTATCATTTCATTTGTTTCATTTTACTTAATTTGCCTTTGCTAGCATAATCAAATTAATTCTATTGTTAATAAATTCGGAAGGAATGGATGACTGCAGATAGTCGGAACTTCATAACGTTACTGTAATTTATTGTACACGTTTTGAGAGAACATCTCTCATCATCAGCAATGATAAAACAAAGTAAGCTAGTAAGTGTATTTATATATGTAATCTAAATGTTAATAAATTAAATTTAAATGCTGTTGTTCTAATGTTATTTGAGGGAATCTCTTATTTATAAGCTGAATGGTTTCATGAGATTCCCTTGCCAATTTTATAATATGTTTATTGTAACTCGTAGAAATATATTTTAGTATTATATTTTATTTCCATTTGATAATGTATGTTGTAAATTATATAAAAGTTTTATATATGTATAATCTATAGATATTAGTTACTTTAATGTTTTATGTAATTATGTAATTTTTGCAAAAAATAATGTTAATAATAATAAATTATTTAATTAATTTAAATTATAAAAATCCCTTTTTCTTCAGACAAAGAAGAAACAAAAAAGGGTTAGTGACGTACTTGGTAATAACTACAGAGGCTGTGAAATTGAATATGTTGACATTTCAACTTCAGAAGACCTCAAAAATAGAATGAGAGACATAGCTGGTGATAAGAAAGCACTTCCGCCACAATTTTCTAAAGGAGGTCAATATCTTGGGGTAAGAATGTACTGTAATCTTGTCCATGCATTTATTGTAGCAATACAGGAAACTTACCCTGCTAGCACTGAGGCTATTTTTTGCCCCTTTGTAGGTTTGAGCGGCAGGACTACAGAGGGCAGAAAAAGACCTCCGCTAGCAGGGTACAGGAAACTTAGAAAATCATTTTATATTAAATTTGCATATGCTTGCAGGGCCACTAAGCCAACGTAGTGCAGTTAGTCCTGTTTCAACTGGACCTCTTTTTGTTAAAAAGCCTTATAATTCACTTTCTCCCAACTTCCCAACCGGACCAATCTCAAGTGGTGATTGAACCACTTCCTGATTGATGGCTTATGGCCCTGGCTTGAGTAGAGCTAGCTAGAGAGAGCTGCAATTTTAGGATATATGCAAAAATGCTTTAGCCCTACCCCTCTTATATGAATAAAAAAGACCCCATCCTGCACAACTCTAAGAGATTCCTCCCATATTGTTTTCCATTGGTCCCCCTTTTGTAAATAAAAAAGACCCTATCTGGCACAACTCTAAAAGATCCCTCCCATATTGTTTTCTGTTGGTCCCCCTTTTGTCTGAAAATATTTTATTTTTATCCTCCCCTTTTTTGCCTGCCACCTCTCCCTCTTAAACCCCCCAGCATAGCTAATAAATTTTTCCCTATTGCAAGCTTTTTCACTGGTTTCAAAAATTCATATATTCTCTGGATTAGGAATGACATTTTTGAAAACCTTCACAGTTTTACTAGTGATAGAAGTGATTTGAATAAATCCTTCTCAAAATTATCTTGAATGCAATGCTAAGATCGAAGTTCAAAAGAAATGCCTCAAATTCCATCAGGAAGAAGTGATTTCTTTTGTCTTTTCATACAGTAAAGGCCGGTACACACGAGTGAGCTTGCTCCTGCAACACACTCCCGCAACATGCTCCCGGAGCAAAGCTCCCTCGTCTGTACCAATGATTTCAAGCGAAAAAAATTGTTGCACAACAACATTTTTGCTCCCGGGTTTTGCTCCATTGAATCAAACCGGTTAAATATGAGGGAGCAAACTCCAGGAGCAAATCTGTTAGAGTAGCGTGTTTCAGGAGCAAGCTCCCTCGTGTGTATCAACATGGCAAAATGACCCAGGAGCTTGCTGCAGGAGCGTAATGCAGGAGCAAGCTCCCTCATGTGTATCGGCCTTAAAGTGCTGCGAAGAAGAACCTAGGATTTAAGAACCTGCTGGCAGAAATTTGTCATTTTAATACTCCAAAATATAAGAACCAATTTAGCGAAGAAAAATCAACAGGTTCTTATATGTGGGGTTGTACTACATTTTCATAAACATTTTGACCAAAAGTTTTGCTTTTATAAATGTATAATGTATACAACCATTGTTGAAAACTGCATATCTTCTAGCTAGTTAACCTAGTTTTAGTAGATTTTTGGTAAATAAATGCCTATTATTAAGTACAAATACCATTGATAGCAATTTCTTGTAATCGATAACAGTATCCTACATGTACTTCATAAAAATTAAGAACCTAATTAAGAACCTATTTAGCCTAAACTTCTAAAAAGTACTCCAAACTATAAAAATCTATTTTGCCAAACTTTAAAAAATCTAGGTTCTTCTTCTCAGCGTTTTACTATATTAGCTTCACATCCACAATGATTTTGAAAAGTGTCCATATAAACTCCTTTTCCTGATAAAACAATTACAGATATGCCAACCCCCGAAATCTTCAAATCTGGAAATTTCATTTAGACAGGAGGGGTGGGGTTGGGGAGTGGGGAGAGGGGTGGGTGCTGTGTCAGTGTATGACGTCAGGATAATAACACTCAATACAATTGGTCCATTTCTAACCAATCAGATAATTGCTTTTAATGCAATGGCGTATGCATAGGTTTCGCAATGATTTGGATTGGTAAATAGTCTGTAAATGTTTTGAAGAGCAAGTTTGACTTTGTCAGTGATGCAAAGTAACACAAACACAATGAACACCACTTAAATAATATCAACTAGATACACTTTTATTGCTCAATACAAAGAATTTGTCAAAAATGACGATTATCTGGGAGATTCCATGTGCTAACCGGGATACCCAGAGTTGAGGTCCAAAATCTGGAGACTCCCAGATAATCTGGAAGAGTTGGCATGTCTGCAATTACTTAAAAATGTCGTGCAAGCATGATAAAGGTCTCAGCTACGCAAGTCAGCAAGGTCAATAGGTCAACAATTATGCAATAGCTTTCCTGCATTCTGATTGGCTGTATCTTGTAAAATGTGAGATATTAAGTAAATCAACCACTTCTGGTGGCTCGGATATTAGCTGATAATATCTGAGAATGAGAAATGGCCCAAAAAATTCAAAGCTTTCAGGACATTTGTGATATTTTGAGGACCATTTCTAATCCAAGGATATTATCAGCTGAATTCCCATGCAGTAAGCCAGAAGGGATTTATTTAATTTTATAACCCAACAAAAATTTATACTGAATGGATCTCACTTTGGAAGGAGGTTATCTTCTGATATCTGTGCTGTGGAAATGTACCAAGTAACCCCTTTGGACAAAATACAGTGCACAAAAATTTATCATTGAGCTATGAATAACTATAGCAAGGCTATATATAGCTTAGACATATATTAAGCAATTATTGGATGAGGTCGAGTAGGATATGGGGAATTATTAATGCCGAGGTTTGTTTTATCTGCCGAAGCCTTCAGCTTCAGCAGATAACACAACCCGAGGCCTTAATAATTCCCCATATCCTACGAGAACCGAATTCAATAATTGTTTTATTATTTTTTGAAAATAATTCAACCAACCTTGATGTAGCCATCAAAAATTCATGAATAATAAATGAAGTCAAAACAAAGAAAATCAGTACCGTGTCGAGTTTCTTGATACAGTGGTCAAACACTTGCATAAAATTAGCCAACTTTAGCTTTGATTTTCTCCACAAATTATCTATAAATTTTTGATGCTATATCAAACACTCTTTCTCGTGTTTGATCTATTACGTCGCCTTTGTATTTTCCCGCTTTTGGCATGAACCGCATAAATTAGCGTGACGTCATGCCGCATGCTATTGCTTTTCAATATGCCACAAAATTACGTCAAAACTTGGAATTTTGGTTTTCAAAATTCCATGGTGATGTCATAACTCCAAATTTGGGCAGCTAGCTGGCGACTATGGTAATTTCGCCGACAGCTCTTCGCCAATCAGAACTCTTGAATTATTTTCAAAAAATAATAAATATAAATAAATTCCTTTTTCTTTTTAATTAAGGACTATCTAGCTTTTGACAATGCAGTTGAAGAAGAGGATATCAAGGGATTCCTGCAATGCTGAATAAAGTCTTTTTATTAAAGTAGTTGCGGAATAACTGAACATCACAAAAAAGATTCATGCGACTCGATCAGTACAAGGTTATTAAAATATTAAAATGACATCAATGATCAACTAATTTATACTTTGTAAGATCCAAAAGATGTTAACTAATTTAATATAAAATAATTATTTCGACATTTTTGTAAGTTCATATGGAATTAAAATAAACATGCATGTCCAAAAATATCATAAATTCAAAATAAACATTTACCTTTGCTTTTTAAAGTATATTTTTGTGTCAGTTTTCAGGGGCGGCGGAGCGTTTTGAAACGTGGGGGGGCTCACCTCACTGAAAACCTTTAGAGCCTAACAAATTCAAGCAGAGAAGAAAAAGGGCGGTACCTATACCGAAGATATTTATTTTCGTTTATACAATAAAAAAAAATAACTGAAATTGTTTGGATTTTTCCATGTTAAATTTAGCTTATATCATCAACAAATAATATTAATTGTGAAAAAGATCACAGTACTGAATATTTTGAAAAACGTATTTATTATTTTTGGAGCCGAAACGTGGGGAGGGGGGGGCTCAGCCCCCCTAAATTTTTGTGTGAAAGGGCTAGAGCCCCCTTGCCCCCCCTACTCCGCTGCCCCTGGTTTTAGTTTAAAATTTTAATGAAAATTTCAGGTCAAGTAGTAGCAAGGACGAAACAAAGATTTTTACAAGGGAGAGGTGGGACAGTGCAATTGTAGAATATCGACTTTGTTATATCTCCCAAATAAAATGGGATTTCCTATTGGGCAAGAATGTGTCACGTGGAGGAGAATAAACGACTTGAACTTTGGACTTGCACGTGTTCAGTTCATGGACCTCGAAACCGCGGGAAATTTGTGCAGCCGCGTCTACGTCTAAAACAAGTATTTCTTTCTTTGTAATGGCCGCTAAAAGATTTGAAAAGAACAGAAGAAGAACCAGAAGAAGGAATTAACAATATGTACGGAGTAAAAGCTCAAAATCCACGCAAAAATGTCACCGAAAATGCTGTTAACACCTTAACAGAGCTCAGCAACGAACAAAACTCACAACAAGGTGTCGAAGAACTAATATGAAGGGTCGTAAAGATGCGGTAATATGTGCAACAAGTTCGTACAACATTGTTGAGTTGGAAGTTGCACAGGGAATGCTACTCGTATTACCACTCCGCGCTTAACAAATTTTCTTTGTTGCACGAAGTAGAATCCCTCTCTACCTTTCGCAACCCACCTACCTCCATGTCGCAACAAAGAAATTTTGTTGCGCGCGGAAATGTAATACGAGTAACATTTGTTCTGCAACTTGCAACGCAACAATGTTGCACGAACTTGTTGCAAGTATTACTGCACCTCGACGATGGCTCAGGTATGCAATTTGTTCTATAATTGATCATGAGTTGGGAGGTATAACAAAAAATTGTTAAACATACTTTCGAGTTGCATATCACGGAATATCCACTTGTATATCACTTGTATATTTTCTTCGTATACACACGAACCTTTAAGCGATTGTATATACAAAATAGAGCCGTCATGTTTTAGGGTAATCAACACCGACGGCCTTTATTGTTCTCTATATTTTATGCTATTGTTCCATTGTGCGATGGATGAATAGAACGAAGAATAGATATCCTAAATCACAAATCATGACTTATGATACAAAAATTCAAGTGGCGAGTGGTTAGTTTATATTCCATTGTGTGCCACGAGAGAATTGTATAACAACGTTAACGTTTTATGTATGTTCAAAGACGCGCTTTGCAATTGTTTTTTTTTTTTAAATAATATCACATCTATCTCTATACTTATTATTTATTATTTGTAGTTATATGTGTAATTATCTGACCCCCCCTCCCCCCCAATTCAGTTTTACTGTAAGAGGTGTCATTATTAAAAATCCTGGGGTATAAGGTAAAAAATTACTGGAAATCCTGGGGTCTGTCGGGTGTCACAGAAGAAGATGGAAATTCTTGGGGGTAATATTGAAATAAATAATAGAAGCGTGGAAATCCTGGGGGGTCTTTCCAAAATTGAGCATTATCCAGGGTACAAAGAGTCCAGTGGAAATCTTCGGGCTCTTGGAGGGACAAAAAAAATTGACATCCTCTACTATATTGTCTATATGTAAAATATTTCTTCTGTGTATACGGAAATCAATTGTCATACATGGAAGCGATTTCTTCCATATGGGTTTGTATCTATCTATCTGTATATCGTGGGTTCACCATCCAGAATAGGCTCTTTGCAGGTTACAATCACGTGATTGTACTGGCTCCCAAAAATTTTTTTCTTTAATTGTTTAAAATAAATTTACATAAAATTCCTATTGCCGGTACCAAAAACTAATAAAAAATATCATTTTACGTCTTTAAGCGATCGCCGATCTTAAAATTCAGCGCAGTTTAAAGTTTGTTTGCTCACCAGTAGAGCCTTTCCCATGGGATCAAGAGCTGAATTCATTCGTTATTGCAGTGAAATACCAGCACGTGACTGTGAGCTGCAAAGGGCCTATTGTTTTGTTTTGCTTGATCCTGCAAACTCAAAATGCGCTATAATTACCGATCAGCTGAAAGTCAGTCAGTGAAAGGTTTGACGGCGCTCTTAAAGGTAAGTGTGATTTTATTCGACGTTTTTTCTCTTTTACAATTATGTGATTTTTAAAATTAATTTTATTAATTTTATTTTTTATATCTTGTTCTGATGCACTTTTCTACTTTTTCCAGTATTACCAGCCAACAATTTGACAGAGCAGATTTCGTATGACTGTGAAAAACCACGGCACGCGACACAGTCACGACACGGATTCCTCCAATCATAAGCTAAACATTACAACGTCAACGTGTCACGTCATGGAACACTCAAATGGCTTCTTTTGCAAACCAATCGCAAGGCGCGCGCGCCAATTCTCGTCCAATCGCAATGCTTTAACAAGCTAGTGTATCACGGTACGGCACGACCGTGTTGACACTGTCTGACGCAACAAACCTTTACAAAATCCAATTCAGATCTAAAATTTGGTGTTCATGGCACGGTGCACGGCACGTTCACGACGTACTTTTTTCACAGCCTTACGAAATCTGCTTTAAACGCTCCTAGGGCGTAGGTAGAGTTGAGATAATTGAATTCCCCGCTAAAAAATGTATTGTTTCGTTCAATCTTGTTCTTTCCCCCGAAAAATACTAGAACAGCAATTTTTCCTGTTCGATAGACGGCAGCTTTTCCGTGTTTTTCAGTTCTGTAGAAAAGAATATTCAAAGCTTGAAGCTCAACATCCGTCTCGTTCCACCGTTTACGCGTGTCACCGTAAAGTTCAACTTTTATTTTGTTTTTATAGCATGTCGGTCCAAATTTAATTCTCAATTAATTTCCTAGGACTAGATCTACAATCTCTTGCAAAATAAATGAATTAATCGCAAAAATTAACTTTAATTTACAGACAAAGAGAATATCCCATGCAGACACAAAGTTACAAGGGTGAGACCTTTCAACCCCCTTTTCCTCCTTTTTCATTTGATGTTTCATTTGTGATGATCACAGATGAAACATCAAATTGTGTTTGCTCTCAAAACAGCATTGGAAGGGGGTGTGGGGCCAATAATTCGATGAGTGGCATATAAACTGCCAGTGACAAACTCGTTTTATTTTGCAAGAAATTGTAGCTCTGAAGACTATATAATGTCCCATCTCAGCATTTTTGCGTTAGACGAGCATTGATCGACTATATCTGACAGGTTTACTTATTTATTAAGCTAAGCCAGATTAACCATACATATATAAAAAGTTACAACGGAAAGGCTGGCCGGTTATCCACGACAGTAAATAGGATTATCTCAGATTGTCAGTACACATATTTGCCTGTTCCGTTCGACGTAGTATGCTCAAGTGCGTGTTTTTCAAATGTTTACAATATCAGTTTTCGTATGAGTGGGAACCGTACGGCACCATGACTCTTAAATGGCTTCCCGGCATTCAAGCATTGTGATTGGATAATGTCTGTCTTCTGGCTTTCTGATTTGTTCAGAGCGGAAGCCATTTAAGCAGAAGCGGCGGAGCAGGGGGGTGAGGGGGCTCTAGCTCCCCACGCAAAAATTTGGGGGGACTGTTTCGGCTCCGAAAATGTTTTTCAAAATATTCAGTACTGTGAATTTTTCACAATTAATATTATTAATATTGTTTGTTGATGATATAAGCTAAATTAATTGAATGGAAAAATCCAAACATTTTCAGAGTTCTTTTTTATTGTATAAACGAAAATGAATATCTTCGGTATAGGTTTCAGCCCTCACCAGATCGGAAGGAGTTTCGTGATAGGTTTAAAAAACAATAGATATATTCCAAACAATAAAACTTAACCTAACCTAACAAAAGCGGTACTGTACTAAGTGAGCAAGTAAAAAAGCAGCCTTCGATTGGTACGGTATACTCGAGCGCTTTTTCTTTTCTGGCTGAAATTGTTAGAGAAAAATAACCTTAATAGCCCTTGATGGGAATCGAACCCCACATTTTCGGTTACTAGTCCGATGTGTTAACCACTACACCACAAGAACCAACCACGCTGGAAACGGAGCCAAACAATGTAATGCATGTGACAAATGCAGGGATCTCAGGGCGCTATTTTCTCTATGTTTTATAAGTTGAACACCGTGAATTTGGGAACCAGCCCGCACCAGATCGGAACGAGTTTCGTGATAGGTTTAAAAAACAATACATATATTCCAAACAATAGAACTAAACCTAACCAAACCAAAGAGGTACTGTACTAAAAAAACAATAAGCAGCTTTCGATTGGTACGGTATTATGCACGTATCAGCGGCTTCCTCGGGGGGGCTAACCCCGGGCTAACCAGGGAGATATGTGGGACATTACAGGGGGTTTGGACGCTAGCGTTGCCCCTGGGGTTGGGGACAATGCTTGACTTCGTTTTTGGTAGAAAAAATGGGGTAGGGAATATACCGAAATATCTCAAAATGACGGAGATTGTAGGTCATGGAAGACCCTAATCAGGGGACTTTGAAAACCGGATTTCCCCAGCCCCCAGGGAAAATCATGAAGATTGTTTCTAGCATTTTACAATCCCCCTGGTTAGCCCGGGGTCAGCCCACCGGGGAAGCCGCTGATACGTGCATTACTTGGAGCAATTTGGGTACGCATATATACTTCGTTAGTTTTCCTTCGAAAGTCTCCGAGTACAGTATATTCAGGCCTGAATATCTCAAAAATGAGTTCGGGAAACCCAATTTTTCTTTTCATATTCGAACTTAGCATTAAATTTTGCTTAAGGAAATTAGTAAGTAAGTAAGTAAGTAAGGACTTTATTTAAAGAGGGTAACACGTAAAAGTGATTACACTTACAAACTTGTGGCCCTCGCCTTAATAAATTCTAAAATACATAACAATTATATAAAACTATCAGTTAAAAATTATTCCTATGCTTATATAGTATAATATATTTTAAAAATACAATTAATTAAAAAATCGATTCTATAGTAACTAAATCAAAATGTATATAAATGTATAACTAAATAAATAGACAAAAATCAATAAGGGCTAAAATGAAATAAAAAACTCTGTTCTTTAAAATACTTATCCTGTAGGGCCAACTTAACGCAATTTACACTAGGTTTTAACTTAATCTCAATTGGAAGAGAATTCCATAGTTGAGTAGCAGATACAGAAAAAGACCTACCCCCCTCAGTAACACGTTTGAATGGTGGACATACAAAGTTACATTTAGAATAACGATTAGTTCTTGAATGAATGTCAGAATTCAATATTAAAGAATCTATTAAATATTGAGGGACTCTAAACTGGGTACGCTTATACATAATTAAACATTTGGCTATCCTAGCCTCAATGTAAAATGGCAGCCAATGTAACTTATTGAATAAAGGAACGGACGGCGATCTAGTTTCAACATCAACCATTAATCTAGCTGCTCTTTTTTGAAGACGTAGAATACTATTAAGATTTTCTTTACTACAATTATGCCAAATAACACTGGTGTAATTTAAAATAGGCCTAATCATGTTATTATAATATAGAATTCTCTTTTCAGATGGTAAACACGATTTGATCTTATTCAGTACTCCTAATCTTTGAGAAACTTTCTTATTTATATAATTTACATGGTTATCAAAAGTTGGTTCAGAGTCTCATTCCAATCCAAGCAATCTAGACGAGTTCACTTGTTCCAGGGTGTTGTTATTGAAAGTAACTATGCTTTTCCTCAGTACTTATTTTAGTAGCGAGACGCTTGCCAGTAATCAACATTGACTTTGTCTTGGTTTCATTAAGAGGAAGCTTGTTGGAACCAGCCCATTTCTCTACATCTTTCCAAGCACTACCCAACTTGTTGCGCATAGAAGCCAAGTTCACGACATCGGATGCGTATGATATACTGGTATCATCTGCATATAGATCCACTTGAACATCAGAGGATTGACTATTCAACGGAAGATCATTGATGAACACCAGAAAAAGAAGAGGCCCCAATAAACTGCCTTAGGGGACCCCAGGGTGGATCTCTAAGAGATCCGAGTCTAAACCCTTGATAGTAACATATTGCTGACGTCTGAATAAGTAAGACTCAAACCAAGTGGCAAAGTTAACAGACAAGCCATAGGCTGACAGTTTTGTCAGTAAGATGTTATGATCCACCATGTTAAATGCCTTGCAGTAGTCAATTAAAATAAGACCGTTAACACGATCATTATCGAGGTTACCAAGTAACTGGTCGACGA
>JANTNT010228266.1:0-14852 GCA_024752375.1 Entacmaea quadricolor
ACTATCAATAAACAAAATGTAAGCCAAATCGATTTTTTGACCGTGTCCGCGAATTTTCAAATTTTCTTTGATTTTTATTGACATTCACTCTTAAATAGAATAAAATACTAGTACAATATAATGTAATTATCAATTGATGTAAAAACCTTAAGAGTAACTAAGTATATAAATTATATATTTAAAAATAGCTCACTCTAGAAATCTCTTAAAAGATGCTTTAAAACTACATAAAGATTGGATAGACCAAAGGGAATCTGGTAATTGATTCCACAATGATACTGCTCTATATAAAAAAACTACGTTGACCTGCAGCAGTACGACACTGGGGTATCTGCAACATTCTTATTTCTGGTATTACAAACATGCACCAGAGATCTTAACTTAAATCTATCAGAGAGATATACTGGGGCTAAACCTTTCAAACATTTATTTGTCATTACAGCATCTAGTCTTAACTGCACTGGCAACCAATTGAGGTGTTTCAAAATCGGTGATATGTGGTCAAATTTCCCTAGAGTTCGTAACCAAACGTGCTGCAAAATTTTGTACGCTCTGTAATTTAGTAATATTCTTTTTTGAAGTATTAGACCAAACAAACGAACAGTAATATAGTTTGGAGAATACTAAAGTATTTATAATAGTAATCAGAGTCTGCTTATCTAATAGATGCACAAGGCAGTAGGAAAATCTCCTTGCTAAGAAGAGTCACATGGAAGCTGTTAGGTACTTTATTCAAAATTTGACGAGTTCCCAGTAGAAGAAATTTCGTTTTGTCAGGATTTATGAGAAGACTGTGATTACAACACCAGATTGCTATCTTCAGTAGATCTGAATTCAGATGAACGGCAGCACCTTCTACATCTTTAACAGGAAAGGAAAGGTATAGCTTGGAGTCGTCAACATAGGATTCCAAAGAGCATATATTTGGTATATACGGAAGATCGTTACTATATATGTCAAACAGTGTCGGTCCAAGTATAGATCTGTATAGAACACCGTGTACAATTGGCCGGCTCTCCGATTTATGAGATGCAAGGCGGATAAACTGACATCTTTCAAACAAGTAGCTTTTGAACCAATCCAGTGACGCTTTGGAAATTCCAAGAGAACGAAGTTTCACAAGAAGAAGCGAGTGGTCTATGCTGTCGAAGGCCTTTGAGAGATCCAAAAATGCCAGGGCAAAAGCCCGTTTGTTGATTTCAAACTAACTCGGACAAAGATTCTTTTGAAATCAACAAACGGACTTTTGAACTTCGTTTAAAACAACGAGGTTATCCGTTACACCTCATCAGAAAGACTTTGGACGAAGTTCAGTTTTCACAGGGAAACAAATCATTAACACAATCTAAATGCAGAAACGTCAATAAAGTATTACCCATTGTAACAACCTTCATTCCTTGCCTTAAGAGTCTTAAAAATATCATAATACTGGCATCTTATTTCTGACAATGCAAATTTGTCCAAAATCTTCCTGGATCAACCTATAGTGTCTTGATCAACCTATAAACAAAATCTCTGAAAGACTTTTTTAGTCATAGCAAAAGTTCCTTATAATAACTTGAATACTATTCAACCGTTGAAACAACATTAATAGTTATTCATAGCTCATTTTGGTTCGTAATATAGCCACAGCAAAACAATCTTTTAATGCAACTTTCTAAGTATCATGATAGCTATTAACTGAAGAAGGTAGCTAGTTTGTATGTCATCGAACTTATTTTTAATACTCAGATCATCTGGTGTGCATGACAAAAGGAATTCAAAGAGCTAGAAAACACAAAATCCAACAACAGCAAGAAAAAAAGTTAGAGAGACTATAAACCAATACAAAGTGAAATGCTTTTTTAAAGAGAAAATACACCAAACTAACCACTTCATATAAGCATCAATGGATTTCTGTTTAAAAACTTTTTTAAAATTATTTTTGCTATAAAAACAAAACATTTTATAGTGAGTCAGTATAAGAATTATTGATGGTGAATGAATTGAAAGGAGTTAATAATTTTAAAATGCTGCCTTTTGACTTAAACGAACCGATTGAGGTGTTGTTGCGAAGAGGGATTGACTTGTAAAATGCTTGTACTCTGACCTGTTGATGTCAGTAAAATCGATTGAACTTGAAATTACTTCGCAAATCTTACAAAGTTCAGACATTCATAAACACATATCCAAAAAATCTACAGCAGCTTTATCAAGGATTTTAAAAGTGTTGAAAGAGAAAAAACAAGAACAAAAACTATCATTTACTTACCTCGCCGATCCAAAGACACAAAGCTACGAAAATATTCTTCAAAAAAACATTAAGATTTGAAGAAAAAGTTGTAAAAACGTTGAATTCCCAATTCGTATTACCAAAGTAAAGATATAACACAAATATATCGATTTGGAAGTGGTGATAACAAGTCGTAAAAATGACTTTGAAGAGTGTTGTAGCCTTCACTCTGAAGTCTGTAAATGCGAGCGGAAAATACATCGCTTGCCCTCCAAAAACCCGTTGCTATGGGGTAACTACGCACGTGACCAAGTCTTCAAAGAGCCTATTCTTAGTAATTAGTTTTGTCAATGTAAATCATTAAGGCTTGAAGTTTCCTTCCTTGTTAAGAGTATATAAATAGTGAGCGAGTAATACCATAGGGAAATTATATAGGAAAATACCAAAGCGACGAAATAACCGTTTTACCGGTATTTTCCCAACTCGCCTACGATAATCAACAAGCCATTTTAATGTCAAACTACAAAAAGTTCAAAAAACAAAAAAGATGATTTGTTTTGAATTTATTTTATTTAATTACTTTTATCTAAAGTGGACTCCTGTGATTTACCTTTGAAGTAAAATTTTCGGAAATCTGATCCATGGATATTCGATACGATACATTCCCACTCTGAAGCGTCGCGGTTTTCGTTCAACGCGTTATTCTGGAAGACTGATGTAGTTGTGGTGTTTTGGTAGACCTTGCCATCTCGTACCCAGGCTACATAGGGTTCTGGATAACCAAATATCTCATGACAAGTCAAGCTGATGGGTAGTCCTTGAATTGCAGCGTTATTCACCTCACTCATCATTATAGCTTAAAGTGAGAAAGAAATATAAAATTAACAAAATTTGTCTTGGGCTAAACTTTCCTCTACCAAGCTACAATCCTGGTCAAAATTGGTTGTCGCGTGCATAAAATATTTATCATTTTTGGCTATATTACAATATAAAATGGTTTCCTAATAAAACATTAGTAACACACCAAAAAATCATTTCTCCTTAATTAAAACTTACTGAAGACCCCCTACCCCCATACAATGTTGTTCATCTCACAGTGTCAAAAATGCGAACATGAGACCGCCAGAGATGACAATTGTACGGGGGGTGAGGGAATTCGAGAAAAAGGAGCTAAACAATGTATAAAACAATGATTTTGCTACACATGGACGACAATAGTTTTGACCAGCATTGTAGATCCTCAAAGTGTTAAAGGCCGTGTTCCTTTGGAAGAATGCAGATCACGATTTATGATCGAAAATTCGATCTTGAGTCCTTTTTGAATGATCCGGATCTGGATCATTAATCCTTTGAATCCACACTGACTTTTAATAATCAAGGAAATACTTCAAGAATATACTTTTTACAAGTTACAAAACTGGATTTCTTTTTCTTTTGCGTTTTAATGTGTTATGATCTTTGGTTTTAATAATCAAGGAAATACTTCAAGAATTTACTTTTTACAAGTTACAAAACTGGATTTCGGCTGTGTAATTGATAGAAAAGTGAAGTTTATAGACAAAGCGAAGATTACGAAGCGAAAACAAGCAAAGGAGCGAGATAACAAGAACAAGCTGGTCCAGGAGATGTTGAGTTTAACTTGTATACTCTAAAGAAAACATATCTTCGAACAGAAATATTCAGTGAAGGAATAACTGGAATTTAGAATGGACGTCAATTGATGAAAAATGTTTTCAAACCAAAGACGATTGCGGGAAGGCAAGTCAAAATCGCTTCAACATAAGTCCGCTGTTCATTCAAAGACAACTCAAAAAATACTCAAGTGAAGGTTACGTCACGTAGTTTAGACGATTTAATATTCAAATAATTCTTGTTTATTTTGTTTTGTATATTTGTTTTCTTCACTATAGTTTTCCGTTTGGTTCAAAGAAGTTGTTTTTTGGCGAAAGACAAACTTGGCTTTCAAAGCGTTAACCTGGCGTTGTTTTGCTAAAATCAAAACTCACTGAAACTGTACAATTTTGAAAATAAATGCCAACTGTTAAAAGTTTACCTTTAACTTGTGAAGTTCTTTGAAAAATTTGACTTCTGTCATTTTATCCAGTAGTTTTTATTTTCTAATCTGGTTGAAGATTCGGGACTTTTTCTCTCTTTTTTACTTGAACTGTGATGATGTGTACCAATCACCATAGCAACAGTCAATCAAATGAAAATGTACAATACAATTTCATTAAATTTCACACTTTTGTACTGTACAATTTCGTCCTTTCTTTTGAAATTGTACTGTAAATTTTCAGTTGATTGGTACAATTTGTAAGAAACTGGACTGCTCCCAACCAATCAGAATTCAGAAATTATTTTATGTATATTATTAAAGGAGTAAAAGATAGCGTGTGAAGTCATCTTGGAAAAGTCTTTTAGTCTTTTTATGTAAAGAGTGACGTTATCATGGTGAATCGGTCAAGAATGATCTCAGTCCTTGACCGTTCCTTTGGTTACCGGTGATCCAAATGATCTGTATTTTGAAATGCTGATTTAGATCTTTCAAAGGAACACATGCAGCCACAGTTTAGCAAATTTAAAATAAAATTTAGCATACGTATGTGAAATGTACTGGTGATTGTCTTTTATCATATGGACATTGAAATAATGAAATTTTGCTTATATTCGATACCTTTGCTCTCTGAGTAAACTTTAACTTCGCAGAGCGTTAGGATCAATGGTATTCCCTTGGAAACCAGTTTGACATTGACATAGCGTCCAGTCTTTCTCGGCTTACAGTAAAATGACTTTTTAAAGTGAGTAGCCATGGTATAAATACCTCCACATCTGGGGTTTGAATTACCATTGTCACTGAGACTATCACCTGTTGGGTGGTATATAATTGACAAAAAAAAAAAAAAAAAAAAAAAAAAAAAAAAATAATAATAATAATAATAAAAAAATTAAAAAATAAATAAATAAATAAAAAAAGAAGCTTGTTAAGGGTCATTTTTTATCCGACATGCTTTGCGGTCGTTTATCTTTTGAAATGACTTAATTTTTGATTTCGCGTTCTGATTTGAATTTTAGTTTATTGTTATGTTATGCATTCTTGTGTATATTACGTGCGTTTTTTTGCAGAAAAATGATTAACTGCGTTATTAAACATTTTATAGTATAAGCATTGTATAAAATTCTTTTGAATATAACCATATTCCTGTCAACATTATCTCACCTACTCGTATCTCGATGTTTTTCAACCTTTCTAACAGGATTCCTCTGTTCACTAAAAACACTTCTGACACCGGTTTACTAGAACCCAAATCCACGCGCCACCATGGGTTGTTATCCCAACCAGTGGTTGAGCAGTGTCCATGATGAAAATAAACATCAGAGTTTCCATCTACTGCTTTACTTGCTGCTCCATAACTGTGTCCCAAAAGCGATTGTGAAGTAGGCCTTTGCAGAGCAATGTTTGCTGCAGGAAAGTATTCAATTGATCAATAGGAATCTACAGCCGAACGGTCTAGACTACATTAGTTAGCAATTTTTAGTGGCCTATCCACAGAGAAATATTGATTTTATGGAGGGACGAAAACCGGAGAACCCAAAGCCCTAGAGGTAAGAGAGAAAACTCTACTTAAATATGACGCCAAGTCTTTCAAAAATGAGTTTGGGATTATAAGTAGGGCGAATTTTAACCCGTAAGCGCATCTGGGATCGTTACTGGGGACAGCTGAATATACACTGAATCGAAGTATGCGACACTTCATTTTCATAATTTTCAAAATTCACTAAAAGTATGTACAAGTTTTAGACTATAGTTAAGAATGGTATCAACAAAGTAAGAAAGTTCTTGAGGACACGGCTTAAAAACCGCTGATGTAGCTAATATTAAAATGAAATTGAGAGTGCGCAGAACGGTTTTCCGCTAACTTTTTCGCGGTCTCACAGTAAAAATGGCGGCCAAAGGAGAAGTATTTTTCAAGTTCTTATTTTTCTAGAACCACACTTTTTTTTACATCACATAGATGCATGAAAAGCTGCTAAGGATATACAGATTGATTCAGATAGCATTTATGATCTAGTCTGAGTGGTTATTACTTATGGTTTTATTCCTATTCCGACGAAGTCAAGTCACCGAAGAGCAAGTGTTTTTGATAACAAATGATGCGTGAAAATGTTTTATTGTTTATCCTGTTGCCTGTGTTAATTTTGACATTCAGTGTTTTTTCTCTGTTTGATTTTTCTTATAAGCAACAAAAAGTTTTTTTGCTGGAAGTTGGAAAATTTCAAAATAAGAATTGATTGATAAACGTGTTTACTTGAAAATTATATTGCGTCTAAATTATAAAACACTGGTGCATGGATGCTGAAAATAGTTTATTGCATTGTCAGAACGATAATAATTTCTTTCTGAGATGTTTCAGCAGAAGTTGAAGAAATTTAATGATTATTGCATAAATTAAAAACGTGTTAGGGCGATTTAAAATGAAATATAAGATCCCTGCAAGATGGCGGTAAGACTATGTAAAATGCTTTTTTGAACACTGTTTAATAAATTATACTGTTTAGTTGTACATGGGGTCATCTATCCAGTCAATTTTTTTGCTTTAAAAGTGTAAATGTATTGTTTGTATAACTAGTCATCAGGTAAGATGTTTTAAAACTTGATCTAGAGATTTCTGGATAATATGGTCCAGCAATGATTTGATGTTCAAGATCTACACGTCACTAGCCTCTGTGATAGGCTCCCAATTCTCTTTCTTGGCCTGTTAAAGCTTCTATACAAGCTACCTGCATTCCACGTACTGGCATATTATAAAATTTTGTTAATTTTGAGGCTTTTAATTTCAAAAATTTCTTTTCTAGGTTTCTTATACAATGAAAGAAATGGCTTAGTCCATACCCCTTTAAAAATCAATATTTTTACAATATAAATTTCAAAACACATAACACTCAATAAACAAAATAAAAATAAAAATTACAACTATGTCTATAAAGTAGAATAACAAGATTACAACAATACAGAACTAATTTTTTAGATGGTCATTGACTTTAGAAGTTCATCTCCCACCATCCTCCTCAATGATTAGCCAGTGAGGGAACTAGTTAAGTCAACAATAGATCAACCATGGAACAGGTAGTACTGGAAATGCAGTTATTTTTCTAGATTTTTAAATGTATTTCCTTCTTACCGTTTATTACCGTGTATAAGTCGACCCCCTATTTTTGGACTCAAAATCTAGTATTTTTCATGTATCTCGTGTATAAGTCGACCCAAAAGTTCAGTGAACCAGTGAGAAGGTAATTTTTATATTCAAAGGTCATTTTGGAGTATTTTGGAACGAAAGTTCTAGAAAAACAATAAAGAAATCGTTTGATCTTCGTTCTCTTATGCGTAGCCATGTTGTTTTCCGAGAAGGACTGGAAACTAGTCACATGTAAAATCAAGATGGCGGACAACAAAGAAGCTCAAGAGAAGCGTTTGAAATGACATTTTGAAGTCTTTCTAGCGAGTTTAAACAGTGAATTCTCATAAAATAAGCTACACAATGCATTTAACTCTCTATTAAGAAGAAAGAAGCCTTCAAAGAATTGTTTTTTTTTTAACTTAAAATTAGCATTTGTTAAGAGTTTGATCGGCACTACAACAGTTCGTTTATATAAACAGTGTTCATTCCTTGAAATATTATGCTTTTTCGTAACATTATATTAACTTTTTGTCACTGTGTATAAGTCAAACCCCAAATTTTGAGGTAAAAATCTCAACTCAAAAGGTCGACTTATACACGGTTAATATACAGTAATCAGTTGGGAATGCAAGGGTTATATTTTATTATAATCAAGGTCAACCAACATAGACAAGACTTGTTGGAAAATTCTGTCCTATTGTTTGTTTCCTGTGGTACTTTGCTCGAATGTTGCAGAAATAATGTAGTCATTACTAGTGAAAAAGTTGATCTTAATGAGAAACAGATGTTTTTTCAGAAGTCAGATAAATATTCTGTTGGATAGGGAAAAAGTAGAAATCAAATAAGCTTACTAAAATGCTGTGCCAACTGCTACCCAGATGAATTTGTATTTAAAAAAAGAAAAAATGTTTAAATATATTAGCATTAAGCTTTCAAAAATGATCAGGTAATGCATAAGTATTAAAAGAGTTGAAAATGTATGAATAGCTTTTTGCGTGCTTGGGTGTCAGTACTAGTTACCTAGTTATGTCTACTTTTATTTAATTGTGGGAAATAACTTGTACATTTCACTCATTTGTTGTCTGTGGTAAATCTTGCAAGCATTGAAATTGTAGTACAGTACATCTGCGCTAATCTTTCAAACTACTTGTCCCGATTATTATTTTATTTAGTAATCTAGCTATTAATTATGTTATTGCCGAAAAAGAAATATCTTTGTGTATGCGAAACTATATATATTTTGAAGAAATAGATAGATGCATTTGTTTTAATTTAATTATGTTTTATTCGTCTTTATGGTTGTGGTGGTGGTGATGGTGGCAGTTGTGATGATATTAAATTTGTTTAATAACGGTGACGGTGATGATAGAGTAATTATTATTAATAAGGGACCAGTATCATATTTTCTATAAAGTAATGATACGTTCCCCTTCAGTGCATACGATTTCAAAAAATTAAACGATTAGCCCTTGGAAGAAAATGTTGTCTTACTGAAGCCCATCTCACCTGTAGGATTACGGTTAACCAATACTTCAGCGACAGACAGCTCTTTGTTCACTCCTGGTAAGTTTATACTAACGTATCTTCCTTTTAAACCAGGTGAACATTTAAAGGATGAGTTCAGTTGACCGGAAAAGGAAGTGATATCTGCACATTTGGGGTTTGAAGCACCACCATTATTGGACTTTTCACCTGAACATTAATTATTAATATATAAATATGGTGATTTAGTTTACAGTCACATAGGTAAATAGATATATAGACAGGTGTTCCAGCCCGCTCGTAATCCCGTTAACATAATAAAGTGAACAAGACGTTTCAAGGTTATAGTACTTTACAACAGGTGAGTAGGTAAATAAATATAAAAATGGTATAGGTGAGTAGGTAGACAGATAAGTCAATGAGTAGGTAGATAGGTAGCTTGGTATCTTGTTAGGTAGGTAGGTAGGTAGGTAGGTAGGTATGAATGAGTAGGTAGGTAGGTATTACTGTGCAACGCGCCGTACCGTGAACACTCACACAAATTTTTGACATCTTTTTGACAACTTTGATTCCTATTTTTACCGCTAAACCAATCAGCTATGAGAGGTCTACTTTGATTATTCGATGAACGGAGTACGGAATAGAGCTGAAGAGGTTTGAATACGATATAACGATGTAAACCGACAAAGCCCATCTGGGAACTGTATGAATGTCTAGACGATGACAAAATAAAAAGAGCCGATTTGGTTTGGACCACGTCTAGCTATCAAAGTTGTCAAAAAGATGTCAAAAATTTGTGTGAGTGTTCACGGTACGGCGCGTTGCAGAGTAATGAGTAGGTATGTAGGTAGTTAAGTAGGTATGAATGAGTAGGTAGGTAGGTATGCTCAAATGGGGAATGACACGTACTTGGTCTGAAATGAGAAAATAAACGTCCTGTTTGTTAGGTCTATTGTCTTTTTTTCACTTGCATAATTACGTACATTTCTGTTCCTCTCTTGAAGCTCAATGAAAATCAAAATGTGCTTCCTCTTTATTATTATTAACGAAGATAGATTTATTGTCTGATCTTACCTACTCTAATTTCACTACCCTGTAACTGAGCAGTACAACAGTCAGATCGGCCAATCACATAGACTTCGTCAACTATGTAAGTTCTTCCAAGATCTACAATCCAATATGGGTTGTCTGAGAGCCGAGAGACTGCCAACTGAAGGCCATTAGATCCGATTGGATTCCCGTCCACTGCAAAACTTGCATGTCTGTCATTATTGTATACAGATGATAAATATGATGGCTGGCGAAGAGCGAGGTTACCTGTGCGTAAAAGGTAAGCGATCCCAGTTTCTATTGTCCCATTCTTATTCTTAGACATCCTTAGTATAAACATCTACATACTCGGAACGTTTTAAAATAAACAAGCAAACAGATAGTCCCTTTGCTCTGTAGCTAAAATGTGCTTAGAAAACGATTTTCATTAATCATGTCGTGCAAGTGAAATTTCTCTACGTACCCAACCACTTTCGAACATGCTAATTACGATTCCGAAGAGATCCCGCTCCAAGAAGGCGCAGTTTTTTCGTAATTTGGCAACTTCCACCATCTCAGCCAATCACGGCCGCCATTTTAACAACTTCCGTCTACTGCGCATGCGTAGTACAAAAACTTAGTTGGGTTGGCTGTGTTTTATGCGGCAAATCTAAAAACTATCTAAATGGCCATACTCATTTTGTTGTTAGTTAAAACTTTCAAACAAAAATGTCTTTATATTTTGCTTATGTTATCTGACTATGAAAATCATGTACGGCTTGGTCTTTGTTGGTTCTATACAATTTGAGTATATTTGATTTATTAGTGCCGGATACCTAAGGCTTACATTACACCCTGTCTATCACTGTAGTTTCTTTAAGAGCGATTGGTACTCATCTTTATCGGATTCGTCTTCGAATCTGTCTTCAGAGCCATCGCTTCTGGCACAATTTTGTGCAGTCGATATAGGCAGCCCGCAAAGGATGGCGTAGATATGGCCATACCTCATTACTTTGTTCGGATATTGTTACAAAAAACTTTTAAAGACTTATTTCGTTGAGTATGTGTGCCAAAGGTCTGAATATTTAAGTAATTAATAGCGCATGGTTTCTCGAGAGAAAACGAGTAAACTCTAAGAAAGTCGGTCTTAATTATGGTGTAAAAAAGAAAACTGGTGATTAATCTAGTTTGAGCTGCGTCGGTGTATAATACTTAGAAGCAATGAATGGGTTGTAGGTAATTTGAAACACCGTAAATAAAAACGAGTTTACTTAACTGACATTTCGGACGTTAGTCCTTCGTCGGAGTAAAAGAGAATATGATGGGGAACCCAGGGGTTTATATTGCGTAGGAGAAGAATAAATAACCAATGAGAGAAAGAGTTACCGAACAAATGGAAAGACGCTAATCGATTAAAAATATCTGCTAATATAAACAAGAGGGACGCTAATGGATAAAAATAGACGCTATTATAAAATATAAAGAACAATGATAAAGTGTGAAATAAAACAAAACAAAACACAAAACACAACACACAAAAAAAACAAAATAAAATAAAAGTGTGCAAAACATTTTGATTTTGGATTTCCCGCCACTCTTTGCATAAAATGAAAAACACTTGGGAACGGCGTTTTTTTTTTTTTTTTTAAACACCGTTTTCATATTTTCCCCCTGCTCCCCCTCCCACAGTACAGTTTGTATGCCTTTTAGGCCTGGTTACAAAGATTTGTGTACAGGCAAGCGAGTAGAAGAAAGAAGCTTCGTTATGGTGCTTTTCAGCTCGATTTTTTCAAGTTTTTTCAGTCCTCAAAGTGTGATACTTCGGCATCAGGTAGACAAACATATGGGGGAAAAGCAGCAATTTCAATCGAGTTTTGCCCGCTTTTAAGATGAATATTTTGGCGTTAAAAGTGACTCTGAGATAAGTGTATTTTGTGAATAACAAAATGCGAAGAGTGGAAAGGTGGATTTATCTCGTGGCAGTGCAGATTTTACGAATTTATGGAACAAAATGAAGGTGGTTTCAACAGAATGTGTGATGGAAAACACAGAATTCCGAACCGGACGAAATGTTGATACAGGCATCTAAAATTTATCCTGGTAAGTACATTGAAGTCCAATGATTTGATCAAGAAGAGCGGAAAATGTCCAAATGACAATGAACAGCTTTAATATTCGTTTTAAGTTTTACTCCCATACATTTCTTTATAAAGATCCGCAATTTTTAATTGCCCTTTGAAATGTTTTTATAATGAGATGGCCGCCATCTTGTCCGGGATTGCTGGTGATGCGACTTTCGTATCGAAATATGTAATTGAAGTATATCGTCCGAATTATTAAATGTACTTTTGTGTCTTGTGGAAAATCGAGACCTTTCCCCCCCTAATTTTGTGCGAGACGGCGAAGCGAGACCTTTCTTTAACTTTGAACAAGTTTTTGCAAACGAAATAAACTTCATCACGATTAGAAAGTTTAGCCATTAATAATGTTTCCTCCATTTCATAAAAATACAAAAAATAAGAATGTACCATTTTTTTCCTGAAAGAAAAAGTGAACCCCCCTTTTTTTAATGCTTACAAATAACGTACCCCCATCTTTTGAACACCGGTTCCCCTTGGCCATAGTTAACAAACAGTCCCAAGCTTTGACATACAAGGCTCTTCGAACAAAGTTAATCTCTTTTCACGATAGATATTTCATTCATTACCCACCCCCTGCCCTTTTAAATAATTATACACCAATTACCCTCCGATTTCTCACCCCTCCTGTAAATAATGATACCACTCTAGTGTCTTCTGTTGTAATAATCAGTTTGAATATCAAATAAATTTTTTTAAAAAATTTAATTAAGATAGTTTTACGTACCTGCTTGCACCACAGCTACCAACATACACAAGAGTTGACAAATAGCAAGTGTCTGCTGTAAAAACAAAATACACCAAATATTATTTTTTCAGAAAGTATAAAGTTTGTCGTTTATAGGTTATTAATATAAACCTAGACCAGATTGGTGTATGTACATGGCTTTGGTAGTTTTAGTTTGATAATCCCCTCTGGCATTTACTCAGGAAAAATCCAAGGCTAGGTATGTTGGGGCAATTAGCTAAATTGCATTCAATTTTGTACGATAGACATTACGAACACTTGTTTATTCGGCAACGCAACGAACTAGACGTACATTATCTGCCAGTCAATGTTATTTCAATAAGCTTCTCGCCGCTTTATCCATGGCTGATGCTAAGGAAAACCAGTATCTGTTCCGGATGTAAAACCCATGTGGCTTTTTAAAAAGTATGCCGTCATTCAAACAATAGACCTTTCCCAAGATACAGTTGATTGCTCAAGTAAATCAAGTTTACCAGCCAGTAGCTTCTTCGTGATTGGACTATTGGACAAAAGGTGCTGGTTAATCAGACATCTATTGTTAAATAAACAGTCCTACTCGTTTCATTGTCTAATCCTCCAATAAAATCAACGTTATGTTAAGTGGAAGGTAATCAAGAAACTCGTGAACACGAAAATACTTATTCAAACCGGGGATTTGTCTAGGAAAATTTATCTCCTGTGCAAACGAGTGTCTTGAAAAGGCCTATTAGCATGACAACTGAGCGGGCTCGTCAAAGCTCTGCTTTTTATTTCATTTTTATTACTGCTACGAGGTCTGTATAACAAGTTTGATCTCTTGGAAAACTTGGTAACAATCCAAAGAAGCAAACTAGTGGTTAAAAATTGGAATTATGTTATTCATACGAGCAGTTTTCAAGATTGTCTAAGTACATCAGAATTACACAAACTCATTCGAAGACAAAGCCCGGAATTTGGCATATGCAACGAATCCCGACAACAATATTCTCATTGCTTCGCTATTCTCAGTTGTGGAAATGGAACTCTACCACCCACCCTAATGAGTAAGGTCCAACAAAACAGAGCTAGGATTATGTTCACCGAAGCAAATCATTCACTAACTAGCATAAACTCTGTGTTGGAATTCGTTTCTAATGATTCTTTTTGACGATTCCACCACAGGAAGCCCAAAAGAGCCGAGGCGCCGTGCTTGTATTATCTGAACTCGTGTGACTTCTCGGCAAATTTTGCTTTGCGGCGGAGATCTCTCTACAAATCCTGGCCCTACTAAAGTTAGTGTACTTCTTTTCGTAGGCGCTCTTATTCAGTTAGTTCTCTCTCAAGTCGTTAAATGCCAGAAGCCTGAAACGTCTGCGCAATCTTCGGTACTCCGACATGACATGCAACCTCGAGGCCTCCTAGCAGAAAATAAATGCTAATAAATAATATATATATATATTTTAAATTAAATATATAGACATAGTCTACATCTTATGCCATTTGTAATCGTTCTATATGTCTTGTATTTAATAATTTTTTCTTCATTATATCCATATATCCATTGTAATTTTAACTCAATATTCTATATTTTTTCCATATTTTGTAATTTTTAAAAATCAAATTCATGAATAATTAATGAGGAAAACAATAGAAATCACAAGCGTGAAGGAGTTTTTTTAAATCAGTAAGAGAAATCGTCCTGATTTGCATACACTTGGATTTTCTCTGCCAAATTTACTTGTATCTTAAAAATTTGGTAGAACATGCTATAACTAACCTATGAATTTGATAAGTCAGATAAAATATTCGCGGTCGACATTTATGGGCTCTAAAAAGTCTCGCCTGCAGCTCGACCTTTAAATGCCCATAAAGGTCTCCTGCTCATATTTGAATCGATTACTTAAACCGAGGGCCACCTGAAAATTATCAGCGACGTTAACGGCGTCCCTGACCAATAAAAACATTATTAGTATTATTGTATATGCTGGAGCTTAGGATAGTGTTGCTGTCACTGAAACATTGCTTACAACTTGTAACATTTTCATAAACATCCAAATATAAAGGACAATTCTTAACGCACAATCCATCGTTTAGCTTCATTAACTCAA
>JANTNT010228377.1:0-14841 GCA_024752375.1 Entacmaea quadricolor
GTGTATAATACGCATCTTAGTTTTTGGGATGTTTTTTGATGGAAAAAAGTGCGCATTATACACGGGCGTTTACGGTACTCAGTTCAGAGTACTTGTTTCATTAATATAAATATTCTCATATCCGGTTTAGAAAAAGAAACATTTTAATTGCCTACCTCATGGAAATCTTTTGGAAATTACTACCAAGTTATGATGTATCACAAATAGGTTTGTAGTTTTCTGTTTGTCTCATGGGATTTTAGGCCAAAAACCATCACATTTATCCCAGGACAATCCATGTTATCATACCAGCAGCAAACAATCAAAACAACTGAATGAAAATGGCGCCTGAATTCGAAAAGATGAATCAGCCAATCAGAGCGGGCCGAAAATCCATATATGGATGAACAGATGTCCAAACAAGTTTAAAACTCCTTACCAGTCCCTCTCGATTGGCTGATTCATCATTTCAGGCACCATTTTTATTCAGTTGTTTTAATTGTTTGTTAGATTTAAGTAATTTGTTTAAAAACTGTATACAAGAATCAAATCGCTTATTAAATATATTAATTTTGATCAAATTCTCTAGATATGCTTCACTCTGAGTTTTATAGTCACTTTACTTGTAGGTTCCTTCACCAGACCATAAATTTATGATCTGCTTAGGGCCTGTTTATATGGAGAAAAGTTGTGACAGCTTCCTGAGACAGCCCTCCCATGTGAGACAGTTTTACAGAGCGTTCACATGGGGTTTCATTTCTCCGGTAACTGGAGGACACAGGAAGCCCAACTGAAATATTTTCTCTCTGGTCCAGATTAGCATATTCTAAACAATAGCTGTCTCGCCCTGTTAAGGCAAGTTATGAGTTCATGTGAGAAAAACTTGTCTCGCCTCCCAGGGTTTCCCTACCAGCCGAGACGAGATATCTTACCCAACCAAGACATGTTAAATTCTTTATGTAAACAGTAGGTGGAATTTCTCAAAGAAATATAGGAAAAATTGATTTGCCCAGGGAAACTCAATGGGGAGAGCTGTCTCAGAGATCTAAGGCAACTCTTCTCCATATAAACAGGCCCTTAGCTTCACCAGGACATAAATTTATGCTCTACTTGGCTTCACCAGGACATAAATTTATGCTCTACTTGGCTTCACCAGAACATAAATTTATGCTCTACTTAGCTTTACCAGGACATAAATTTATGTTCTACTTGGCTTCACCAGGACATAAATTTATGCTCTACTAGAAAAAGCTTGAACAAAAATTTATGATAGGAACTGATAAAAATATATAGTCAAGTGAACATATGTTCATGTTTTAGAAGTTATTGCTGACAAGCAAGAATGTGCCCCTATTGTAGGTAGTACTCTTAAAATAAATCATCCTAAAAACAGTATTTAGTTTTAAAAAGATGAAGATTGTAATGAACGTATGGATTGTATGAAATTGTACTTTGTTAGTAATAATGTAGTCTTTTATGCAGCTACTATGCAACATGATGAAATAATGATGTTTTTAAATGTAGTATTTATCCAAGTAAACTATAATTTTGTACAAATTCTAATTCATTGTTGCAGCAAATAATGTGAATATAGAAAATGTACCAATTTGTTTATTTTAATAAAATACATTTCAAAATTGCTCTATACTTTTGAGTTTTGAACAAAAATGGCCAAGCAGAATTTCCAGAAAATCACCAACTCATCTTAAATTTTTTGTTCAGCCCCAATTTGAACAAAAATATGTTGAAATAATTGAAATCTACACCCTCTTGGACATTTTAAAGTAAAATGTATAAAAGTGCAAAAGTGCAAATATAACTTTCGAGTTGTTTAACCTGTTCCAGTAATGGGTCTTTTTCTGTCTCATCAACTGATATGCCATAAAGTGGAGGATTACGCAGCATACGAATGTACAAGTATGTATATCCTAGAAACAAGAAATATGGTATGTATATCAGCAATAAAATGTATAAGTAATAAAATGTCATGTAACCCGCCTAATGGGGTAATTGAGATATACTGCTTAGTTGCTCCCCATGAGAATCCATGTTAAATTCAATGGACGGCAAGTATAAATAATCATTGTTGAAATATCTTTTAAGCTGTCAGAATAAATATTTAAATAAGTTTGTAATATTCAATGCATTCTGATCCTGCTGATTGTTGATATTCCAAGGATTTGGCTCTGGACATCACCATAAAGATGAGTAGGAATTTGACACCTTGAAATAACATGGTGATGAAGACTCATTTCACAATTAGAAGCATTTTGTGGTGTTTGCCTTGTTCACCTCTTACTAATGTGACCAAGGTTCAATTCTTAATTAGTTCAACTGTTAATTATTTTCAAAATTCCAATTTAATGTTAACTACTAATGAAATTCTTACCAAGCCAGTGCACTGCTTCTTTAGCATTCTGTACAGAGCCCAACACTATCTCAGCATTAAGGTTGTCTGCCATCTTAGCAATGAACTGACTTTCTACAGGAAGCTAAAATCAAAACATTTTTAGACATGTCAGTATAGACTTGAATTATTACTAATATGAAGTGTACAAACCACTTGCTATCAAACCTACATGAAACGGGGTAAGAAATAAATCCAACCTTAATAATATTTTTGTCCTATCATAATAGTAAAAAAGTTATGATAAACTTGTGGACCAATTGCACTAATAGCAAGTGCTAGCCATTGTAACACACTTAACGATAACCTGTTTTGAAGAGATCAAATTTCGCTAGCACTGACCGTGAGTGCAAAGACACATATATAGGTTATGGTTAGTGCATTTCAGAACCATTTCCACTTACCACACATGCTTTTGTGATAAAATTCCTTTGACTCCTGCATTAGTACCACTTTGGCATTAGTTTAGTTACAGGTTGCTATTGCAAATGTAATGCTTAGAAAATATGAACTTGTGATGTCGGGATCCTATTACTTTTATAAAAGTGCAATTAATGCATTTGCTATACGTCCCCAAGCAAAGTTCAACTAGGATAAATGAGAAAATACATTTTGCTGATCAAATAAATGATCATTGTACCTGAATTCTTTTGCAAAAACTCTGACGTCTTGTTTACCAGCAAAATAAGGGGGACTTGCACATTTATAATAGTAAATTTCAGGAAGGCATCACGGCAGCAATCATAAGTCAAGTAAAAATTTTACAAAATGTCAAAAACTCTTATGGTGACTCTGTTAGATTTTATGCGATCTTTGTTTTCAGCACTTATCCTGTCGTTGCACTGATGGTAAGTGGGTAGAGATATGTGTAGGTTATCGTAAGTGCATATTTAAAACAAACTCCACTTACCACCAAGTCGCTGGATCGACTGGAACCACTTCATTCCTTGTAAACTTAAAAAATTCATACTTGGAACGAAAGTTGAGGTGACTTCATTTGCTATTTGTCTACGACTGCTTGAATTCGTCTCCCATCCAAAAGAAAACTAGTGATTAATCTAGTTTGAGCTGTGTCGGTGTATAATACATAGAAATGATGGATGAGTGTAGGTAATTTGAAACACCGTGAATAAAAAACGAGTTTACTTAACTGACGTTTCGGACATTAGTCCTTTGTCAGAGTAAAAGAGGCAGTTAAGTAAACTCGTTTTTTATTCACGGTGTTTCAAATTACCTACAACCCATCCATCGTTTCTTCATCTCCCATGAATAACTTGGGAACATCATATTTTGTTTCGGTCTTAGTTCACTCATTTTGGCGGCAAACTCTCAATAACCTTTGTCAGAAAGACTTAATCTCAAATTTTACCGTGAAATTACCGAAGTGTTTTAGTGTCGAGGAACGCTTATGTAATCGAAAAATCCATGACGGTGATGCTTAAACAATAATTAAACTTACACCCTGAACTCCTCCTAAATCGGTTTTGTGCTTGCAACACTAACAGGAAACCGATCACATTAGCACCACTGACAGCATTAAAGCAGCATGTCAAGCTGATGTCATGACTGACAGCATGGCATTTGGTTCTTATTCTATCATCATGCACTAAGTTCAAAGATAATAATAAGTTACTACTTTCTTCGCTTTATTCCGCGAATCAGTATTTTCTCGTTTATCCGAGTTGAACTTCGCTTGGGGACGTATAGCAAATGCGTTAATTGCACTTTTATAAAACTAATACGATCCCGACATCACAAGTCCATATTTTCTAAGCATATCATTTACATAGCAACCTGTAACTAAACTAATGCCAAAGTGGTACTAATGCAGGAGTCAAAGGAATGGTTCTGAAATGCACTAACCATAACCTAGATATGTCTTTGCACTCACGGTCAGTGCTAGCAAACTTTGATCTCTTCAAAACAGGTTATCGTAAGTGCGTTACAATGGCTAGCACTTACGATTAGTGCAATCGGTCCACAAGCACTTATCGTAACTTTTTTACTATAGGGCGAAAATATTTACTAAGGTTGGATTTAATTCTTACCCTGTTATGAATTTTATTTCCCATGGTGCTACAAAATGGCTAGCTAACAAATCACAATACAGTTTGCACTGAAAAAATGAAGGTCAGAAATGTCCAAAATTATCTAAACAACAGATAATGGACATTGCTTTTAAATCTGACAGTAGTTCACAGCTGACAGGAATACCATAAGACACTTCCTGGCTCATAATAAAAACATGTGCATGCTCTTATTCATACCTGTCAAGTACAGAAACAAATTTATACATAGCATTGTGTTGTATTGTGTCATTCTAGAATGCATTGTAAAACTATTGCAATGGCAACAGAATACAATGGGTAGTTCCAGAAAATATCCATACCCCTACCACAGGCGGCATTGAATTTTTCACTCCCCTGTCCTCTGGAAATTCCAAAATCTTCAGAGCCCCATGGCCCCAGGAATTCCCTGCATGTCTACTCCCCATACCCTCTGGAATTCTGTGTTAAAATTTAGATCTTCTGTGTATTGCCTTCTTGACAAAAATAACCAATTTTTTCCACACTAGAAGAGCACAGAAATCGTAAGAAGTATAAACTTATGATCGAACTTATTTGATGAGGTCATCCAGCTAGAAGCCACATATATTAAGAATAGCCTTGTACAAAAACACTGTTACCTTCTTAACACATCTTTTTTTATCTACTACTTTCTACTTTAACTAAAATTCTCAATTTCTTCCAGTGATAAACAATATTTTCTTCTTTTATTTTAAGTCATAACTACGGCTATCTACGGCCATTACTGCCATCTTTAATTAATTCAGATGAAAACTGCTGATTGTATACATCTAAAAGTGCAGGCTCAGTTTCAATGCCTTGTGGGTTTGATCGAACGTGTTATGAAGATATTGTACGATTATTCAATTGAGAAAAGGATGCAGCATTATTTGAAACGTATTTGAAGGTAATTTTGTCTTTTTTATGAAGAATAGCATCTACTCTAAACAGTTAAAGATTTGACTACATTGGGAAATGTTTGAAATAAATTTAGCAACCAAATATACTGGTGAGTATCAAATGTGGAATGATTGTCAGACTCCTAGCGTTGTTTAACCAAGTGAACATAAAATGAAGATCAATTATCTGCTAGAGCTGGTTTGTCCGCTTTTTCAACTTAACATTTCTAAAACTAATGACCCCCTGTCCTCTGGAAATTCCAGATTTAACACCCCCTCCTCTCCTTCAGAATTCCAGGGTCTTAAACCCCCCTCTCCTTCAGAATTCCAAAATGCCGCCCATGGTAGGGGTATGGATATTTTCTGGAACTACCTAATACTGGCAATAATGCATAAATTTATTTGTGTATTGAACAACTTTCCTCCAATTACACTGAACAAATTCTATTGACAGGGCTTCTGACAGAATGCACTGGTGCGGACCTGCATAATTCGCCTTTTTCCGCATAATCAAACGATTTCCACACAATCCAGCAAAATTCCACATAATTCGTCAAAAATCTAAAGAAAACTTAATAATCAAGAAGAAATGTGTTATAATGTTTTCTCATTTTGATGAAATTTCGAATGTTTTAAAGTTTACCTCCCAAATTTCAAGCAGTAAACAGCGTCTAAAACTGTATATTGAATCGTGCAATGAAAAGGAACAAGGCATTCTTAGTTAGAAACTGTGAAAGAGCCTGGTAACTTGCCTTAAATAAAACGTACTCTGATTGGCCAGAAGTCAAACAATAGCAGAAATAGATAGCAAATGAGATTTATGGTTAAATACATATATTCGCAGATGACAAGATCTGTGCACATTAAATATTATTTCTATCGTAAACATTTGAGATCTAGTGTAGATAAGGTGTCTGAGATTTTTTTGTTGAGCTTCAAAAACAGATCATAAATTTAAGGTTTGGAAAAAAAACATTCAAAGCAATTGTTTGGAGAGAAGTATATCGAGAAGAATTGCATGTAGTGCAAAGAACACGACAATTACACATGTGGATTAAAAACCTAAGATAAACAAGGCCAGTGTCAAATAAATAAGCAAAATCAAGGTAAAACTCTAAATAATTGTGTAAAACTTTAGTTAAACAAAGTTTGGAGTTAAATAAAGAAGCAAAATTTAAAAAAGACTTGTATAATCTTGTAAAAATAATTCACAACTTTTTCGATTGTGACATCATTCCACATCCTATCCTGCATAATTTGCCATTTTCTCCGCATAATCTGGAAAAAAATCCCGCATAATTTCAATTTTTTCCCGCATCCTGTCAGAAGCCCTGTATTGATAAACATTAAAAAATTATTACCTGTTGGTTCATGAGTGACAGATAATATTGCAATTCTCCATGGCCAGTTATCAGAATACCTTCACCTTTTGAGTCATATTGTGGACGTCCAGCACGTCCCAACATTTGAAGAATATCAAGAGCACCAAGCTCCATCCAACGTCCCTTTTCTGGGCTATATACCTAAGTAAATTAAAGAAGGTCAGCAAGTCTGTATGACTAGGATGGTTTTATAACTAATAATATTTAGCAGCTACTGTTACAATGGTACCTTTTTAAGTTTCTAAGGGTGAAATTTACCTTTTTTTCCTTTTCAAAAACTTTTTTAAAGAATTGGCATGAAAAGTTGAGGTTAGAGTAGCCTATGATTACGAATAAAAAAAACTTCCTAACTCGCAGTGAGTATTTACATAGTAGAGATCTATGTCTTTATTAATAAGCTTTAATTATAAGAAATGAGAATTTATGACATGAATAAATGTCTGTATTCATAAAACAGGCAAGCCTCTCTTGTAAGTACCTGGGTTCCTTTGATGATTACAGTATGTGCTGGAAGGTTGACACCCCAAGCTAATGTTGCAGTCGAAACCAAAACTTGAATATGTTTGTCAGCAAACAAATCTTCCACCAGTGTCCTATCAACCCTCGACATGCCTGCATGATGTATGGCAAAGCCATAAGGTAAAAGATCCCTTAGATCTGGATTCTTTGCTTGCTCTGCTTCAGATCTTTAAATTATCATGGAAAAAATAGATAGTTCAAAATCATGAGTTGTTTACCCTCAAAAACATTTGATAAAATATTCAAAATTTCTAGCATCAATATTCCACTCAGTTAAATTTTTTAAAGTGGGAATGAATAGTAAAAATGTGCTAGGGAAAGAAAGAATTCACAAACACAAACTAATTGATTTATAAAAACAAATAAATTCCCCTTACCTAAGAACCTCTGTGCTGGCTGAGTCTTCCCTTAAGAAGAGCCCAAGTGAATCCCTCTCTAAACACATGTCCCTTACAGCTTTGGCTGTCTTTGCAGTCTCTTTTCGAGAATGCACAAAAACCAGCACTTGGTTTTTTCCAGCATGCTCTATGACCTTTTCATACACAACTTCATTGGTCATCTAGAGTTAGACAGCAGAATAATTACAGTTAGCTTGCTTTAAATGGAGTGCGAATTGGACAGGTAATCAAATAGTTTCAAGACTAGTGCAATTTCAGATTATTTGGAACAATGCAAATGAGTTTTCAAAATTGTATGGGCCCAGAAAACATTTGTTTATGTTGAATCATTTACCAGGACAGTGCAGAACACAACAGTATAGTCAATTCCTCTTAGCCAATAAGAGTCAAGTGATTATGGTTAAACTATAAAATGAATACAAATTTATGTCCTATGTCGTGCATTTCATTAGCTAATCAAAACTGATATAAATTAGATGGTACTATACCTGCATTCTCTTGACAGGTTTTTTCTCAGTAATACCAATATACTGTTGTTCTAATGGAACTGGTCTGAAGCTGTTGTCAAAGAAGAACAGACCTTTTGCAGGGTTAACACGCATGAAGGTAGCAACATCTTCATAGTTGGGCAAAGTTGCACTGAGACCAACTAGTCGCACCAGTTCTTGAGTTGCCTCTATTTGTCGTATTGTTCTGGCTACTAAAGACTCCAACACTGGACCTCGGTCATCATGAAGCAGATGGATTTCATCTATGATTATCAGTCTCACCAGCTGAGTGTAAGTGCGGTCACCACTTTTACGGGTTATAATGTCCCACTTCTCTGGAGTACAGACAATGATTTGAGTGCTGTTGATCTGTTCCTTGTTCAAATTATGGTCACCAGTCAACTCTGACACAGTTATCCCATAAGTACTTAACCTCTATAAATGAAATTACATTACAGAGTAATTAGAAGAATGGATGATAGTAAAGAAAGGAAAATGAGTGGAGGAATGATGCGCATAAACTGTACACAGAGGAAGATGAGAAAACAAGACATAATAGTTGGTAATTATAATTATGGTCTGAAGCATGTGTGGCGTGCACTGTTTGCACTCGCCTCTCACTGCTATGACTCGTGTACCAATCCCAGACTTGGTGTCATGAGCAGAGTTAGTTGTTAGTTTTCTCCCTTCCTCAAGGGCTTTTCTCCCAGTTTTCTGGTTTTTCTATGATCTTTTTCAAAGAAACCTTTTAGGTTCTGTCCACCTAAGCATGGTAAAATGATTAGATTTTAGATTGTTTAAATACCTTAGAAAAGTTGCCAACCATTTCTTGTACTAAAGACCTCATGGGTGCAATGTAAATGATTTTAAATTCCTCTGTGTTAATGGTACCATCCAAGTTAATGTGCTTTCCTATCTCACGTAGAATAGTTAACAATGCAACATTTGTTTTACCAGCACCAGTTGGTGCACAAAGAAGAACATTTTCATCTGTGTTGAGTGCTGTGTTACATAAACGACTTTGTATCCTGTTAAGTGTTGGGTACCCTTCAAATGCTGGCTGAGCATACTTTGGTAAAGATGTTATTGGAGTCAGTTGCTGGAATTTAAACACATCAGATAACATCGAAATGTAATTTAAGGTCAACAAATGTGCCAGGTCAATGTTTTTCTTTATGCATAACCACTGTTTTCTTTGTTACGCAATACATTAATGTGAGTCTCTTGAAACAGATGGATGGCCATCGATCAAACTGAAATTGTCATTTATATGGAAAGACAAAACTGGTTAATGATTCCAACTCATTTATCAATTTCTTAAATAATTATAACATTATTCAATTGATGGCCATCCAAAGCAAGTAATCTGTCATGACGTACATGCCTTGACCATCGCAGAGCAATGAAAACAGTGGTAATAAGTTTTTTCTTATCAGCTCTACGATTTGCCCTCTAAATAAATGCAATTATATACAATGCAAAATTAATGAAATTTATTAACATAAGTATAATGCTGAAGTGATAAATACAATAAACAATTTTCAAAAAATTAAATAATCTTATTATTCTGTATCAGTCTTCAGCCAGATAAAATATATTCAAATTTTGATGTCATATAATCAAATGTGAAATGACTGACTGTTGATTTTCCAAGGATTTGGCCCTGCACAAAATTAAAAAGATGAGCAGGAATTTGACACCTTGGGTATCAGTTATCATGCTTCATGTTATACAGTAAAACGCTGCAAAGAAGAACCCAGATTTTTTGAAGTTTGGCAAAATAGGTTCTAATAGTTTTTTATAAATATTTTTTTTTATTTTAAAGCAATATTTATCCAGGTGAACCCAGTTCAGCAAGCTGGTTTAAATGGGGCCCTGGAGTACTTATTGGAAGTTTAGGCTACATAGGTTCTAATTTTTATGAAGGACACTGTTGTCGACTACTAGAATCGCTCTTCATAATAGGCATTTATTTAACAAAAATCTAATAAAACTAGGTTAACAGCTAGATGATATGCAGTTTTCAACAATGATTGTATACATAATACATTATTTTATTAAAGCAAGACTTACAGACAGTCAAAATGTTTATGAAAATGTATCTAACCCCACATATAAGAAAGTGTTGATTTTTCTTGGTTCTTTTAAGAACTAAATTCCAGCAACTAGGACAACTGCACAAAATTTAAAGATCTAAGACGGCAGACTAAACAACTGATGACAAAGAAAAAGAAAGACCTCGCTAACACTCTCAGGGATTCCTTGATTGAAAATCCGAAATGCTTTTGGTCGCTTGTCAAAGCCACCACTGCCCAGCAATCCAGTCCCAAATTTTTATGCAATGGTCGGTCGTTCATAACCAACAGTGTCGACAAAGCCAACCTACTGAATTTTTACTTCCAGTCAGTCAATACCAACAATGACTCCACTTCTATAACCACAGTTGCTGAAACACTACCTTCAACTTCTCCATTGCTGTCTGAACCTCAACATCTCATAAATGGTGTGTATTAAGTTAAAAAAGGAAATTTCTGGAAAATCCTGCCAATAATGTTAAATTTTTTCCTCATCATTTAGAAAGCTTATAAAATTGCAAACTTGAAATTTTAATAAAAACAGGGGGTCACCATACTAATTAAAGTGCTAAGCCCGATAAAAGGCTGTAAATTATTTAAAATCTAACATTTTTGGTGGGTGGGGACTGGGTACTAGTAACTTAGGTACTGTAACTTAGCAACGATAAAACACATTTCTGTGATAAAACGTGATAAAACTTTTATTCAATATTTTGATTTTCTATGAAAATGCCGTGCGCGAGCAGGGTGTGCAGTAGCAAGGGTCCCAAACTACCTTAATATAACCTACTAATTCCTTATAACACAAAGTCAATTAATCTACTTCATCACTGCTCGAAACTGACTGATTAACAAATCCCTGCCTACAAATTGGACTGGTTAATTAATCAATTTATTTAGAAATTTGAGAATAATTTTTTTAGGATTTGATATCAGCAAATCATAATCAACAGTACTATTCTGCTTTTTGTATCTATATGTTAACACGTTTACATGGTTTTACATCTATTTTTCATTTATTCACAAATGACTCGTATATATGTTTGTCCTTAAAAAGTATCTCTTAATATAGTTATTCAAATCATTTTATTAAATTTTAAGTTAGAATTAAATATATTAAAGTATTTTTCATTAACCCATGAAAATATCTAATAGAGCATGAGGGCTATCTCGCTCTAAGTCTTCAGTTCTTATTTATGCATTTCTGCATTGTCTTAATATGCCGATTGTTACATGGATTCTTAATATCTTATTATCATATGAATTATTATTATATATTTTACTTTATGGGAATGGATGTCAATTGGGATGTGAGTTCTGTTTCCTTTTCCAGTCACTTCATTTGTTTATTCTTGTAAATGGCATATTTTCTGTTTGTTCCCTGTGTATATATAACTGTGATATAATTTGTTTTATAACATTTAAATAGCAATTGTGACAAATAAACTAAACTACCGTAAAAGCCTGTGTATAATATGCGCCTACGTATAATACGCACCAAGATTTTTAAGCTTGTTTTCCAAGGAAAAAAAAAAGAAAGAAAAATCGCACCTCAAACTATGAACACTTTAGTCATTAATATATCGGAATTTTGTCTTCGAACATCTATAAGCCACACAGAAAGCTTGTCTATTTAATCTTTTAGCCATTTGCATTAATAAATCTCCTGTAGACTTCAAGTTTTGAAATGAAAAAGCAGTTGTTTTTACAGTCTTTACAATTGCTACCCGACACCATTTTGTTTTCACACATCATGCATGTGGTTGGTACAGTCCTTTTCAAAATGGCGTTCGAAAACAATAGCGTCCGTGTATAATACGCATCTTAGTTTTTGGGATGTTTTTTGATGGAAAAAAGTGTGGATTATACACTGGCGTTTACGGTAAACTATATTTTGGAGTATTAAAATGACAAATTTCTGCAAGCAAGTTCTTAAATCCTAGGTTTTTCTTCACAGCATTTTACTGTATCTTCTACATAGGAAGCGTGGTAACAAGAATACATATAGTCTAGATTTGTACTCCTTACTTACATTTTAGCAGAGAATGTTATTATGATTATCATTAATAAATTGTCATTTCTGCAAATAACATACCTCTCCACTATCAAAGGGTTTTGGTTTCAAAGCTGGTACATGTACCTCCTCATAGCCTTTTCGCTGTTTTCTAAATGAGCCATCAGGAAGTTGACATTTTTTATTGGCCATCAAATGACTTCCATCTTTAAACTGTAGCTCTTCTAAGTCAAGGATCTTCCTGTTTCCTCTAGTCTAAAGTCAATTGATACACAATGTTCAGCATCAGGACAGTCCATATAAATGATCATTGTATGTATCACTGGTGTTGGGAATTGTTTAACATGATGTGTCAGAATGACCATAGACCCTAATCAGAAGTCAAGGACATTTAGAACTTAGCCAATCATGACAAGACTGTACAGAAGCATATTTACATGTAGCTCTCTACATCTTTTTACACATCCTTTTTTTTTGACATGTAACTCTTATAACCAAGTGAGTGGAGAAATAAAAAATATAGTGACTGAAGTAAGTGACTACTGTACATGAATCATATTTTGGTAATCACAAGGGCACCACAGCCAATTCCTGAAACAGACAACATTGTGTAGTTCCAGAAAATATCAACACCCCCACCACAAAGTGAATTGGAAATCGGGGGAGGGGGTGGTCAACATTATATGGAACATTTTTTTGAAGTACACATTACATTAACATCTTCTTGGGGTGCTTAACCATTTTTCATGTAGCACAAGAATGATCTCACATATAGGACACATATAGGACACACTACAAACCTTACAGAATTGTACAGTCATCAAAAGCTAATAATACTTGGACCATTTTTTATACCGACACAAGATTTCAGATTTGTATTGCATTGTTAGCACCAAAGAAAACTGCATAATAAAAAACCCATCACGCCTCATGACAACAGTGTGAATAAAATCAGCCTTGCAATTAAAAATGTGGAAACCTTTACAAAAATGGGACAACCCTTTTCAATAATTTTTCATTTAAAAAGTTAGAAAGGTGAATTATAAATGTATATCTATGCAGAGAGGAAACGTTGTATTTAAAATGTACCTGGTCTGATTCTAGGGCATCCAGGTCTGCTGCAATGCGAGCCTTTCTGTTTGCTGCTTTTCTAGCTCTCTCTTCCTACAGACAAAAAAGATATAGTTTACTTAGAAAACAATCAATGGAACAAAACTGTTCATGGACAAACATTAAACAGTTGTAAGTTACATGGTTCTTTTTTTCTTGGTCATTAAATTTCATTGCAGCAAGTTTCTAAACTTAGAGAATCTATGATTAACAGATATTTAACACCATCATTGATCAGAAACATTAGATTGCAGAATAATTAAATCTATAAAATAAAACATTTCAGGGAAATATTTTTACAAGAACTCTACTTAATGAACTCAATTTGTCAAAGGAAAGAGATGATATTGTTCTGCTGCTATGAAACAAGACTTGCCTATCTGATGGTGTTAAACCACTATTTAATCTGGAAACAATGTTCTTTCCACTATTTTGATGACATTCTAATAAATTTTTATGAAATGATCTGTATTCACCTGAATGAGATCTCCCTCATCAGTCTCAGTGAGAGCATGTAAGATCTGTGCTAAGTCAGGATCAGCTGCCATTTTCTCTTCGATCTCCTTCTTCTCCTTAGCACTTTGTGCTGCTGCCAAGAGAGTGCAATAAAGTACCATGTTGCGATTCTTTCTCAAGAGTCTAATAAATGAAAATTTATCATGTCCAAGGAGCAACATCAGCTTATTTTCCAACTCTCTCTCATCACTGGCACTTTTTAAAATTTCAAGAACTTCTTCAGTTTTTGATCTTGATGCTTCAGCATCAGCATAATATTTATTGAGTTCACGTTGCAACCAGAATGCATCAATGTCACGTGGATGTATGCTGTCACTAGAAACTTGTTTGGACTCAGAGAGCTGAAGATAAAAAAAAAACAAAAAAACACTTCAAATAATACTCCATTAGTTTAAAGAAAACATGTTTTTAGATTTACAAGTGAACATTTAATCGACCATTTTTACTAATTTGCAATCTGGAGGTAAGAACAAAGGAATATTCCTCTTAAAGAATCCTACAGCTACAATGCATTTCACACATGTGCTTTGTTTACCTATAAAAAATTTGCATTTTGATGATATGATGATACAAAATTAACCAATCAGATGAGAATATTCTCAAAGTTTGTCATGAATTACTTTATGAAAAACTTTTGCCAGACTCAACAGATAATTGTAGCAACATGGGAAATCATTATTTAGAGTAAAATATGAATTAATTTGATCAACATTGATTCAAAAAGTATGTTGACTGAAAGATTATATTTTAATAGCAATAACAGTTTAAAAAGTTCTCATATTTAAATTAGTTCGGGACCCATAGATTCTACAATAGATTTTCCTGCAAACTTTATCTACAATGAGAAGTACATGTATAAAGTCAAAATATGAAATTAAAAAGGAGGGTCACCGTATTCGTTTTTGACTTGAGGGGGTGGTCTTAGGTGGGTTTTCACCGTTTTTTTCTAAAAAACCGTTCGTCATATTGGCGGGAATAACTTGCAATT
>JANTNT010228488.1:4531-25975 GCA_024752375.1 Entacmaea quadricolor
CCATTTTGATATCAGACAGGCTTTATAACTTAATTATACAGCTACTTACTAATCCCATATAGGTAACTGTCCAATTAAGAAATGATTAGACTCAAAAAATTCCTCTGACTGCCAAATTGGACTCAGCCTACAGCTGAGTATGACTGTGAAAAAAAAGTATGTCGTAAACGTGCAGTGCTGTGACCATGCCATCAACACCACAACATGGCTGTGCTGTGCCATGATACACTGGTGTATCAAAGCATTGTGACTGGATAAGAATCAGTGCGTGCGCCTTGTGATTGGTTTGCAAAAGAAGTGATTTGACCCATTTGAGTGTTCCATGACATGACACATTGATATTGTAATGTTTAGCTTTGTATGACTGGAGGAATCTGTGCCATGACCGTGACTTTTTCACAGGTCTTACAAACCTGCTCTAACTAAACCACCCCCACATGGCTGACTGTTCCAGCTCCTTCAAGTTATATTACACTCTTTGTCCATGCCCTCAGCTTGTCAGATTGTCTAGAAAGTGGGTCTGCGACTAGACTATGTTTCTTGGTGCTGACCAAAGGGATTGAAAATTTATGGAAACAAGAATGCTGCTGTGCATAGGTCTTTTTCTCAGGATCCTACAGGCATTTAAACCCATAAAACTTAATGGGCTACCAAGTCAAAACAGGAATTTTGGAGATATGAAAATACAAGTAATTCTTAGTAAATTTTAACAGAAGGAACAAACATTTTTCAAGAAATGTTGTAACACATTCTCTTCATTTTTATTTGGCTGGTCATGTTTGGACGCACATGCAAACCTGAGAACATGGTCTACTGTGGCTTGCATGCAGCTATCTGAAATAATACACCTCTTTAGAAAAACATTGTTAATGGGAGTTCTGAAAAGGGAAATCTGAAATCAGCAAGAACATTCGATTTTTTTTCCCATTTCCCTTCTTACTTTCAGGGCTGAAATAATGGCAAGTCACTGGTCAGTGTCAAGCCAAATTTGGTACTTGACAGGTCTGTTATGTTTTTGCACAGTCAACCAGCCAGTTTTAAAGGAAACTGAACAATAGATCTTTGACTTGACCATCCACAAGTGTGCAATGACTGGTCAAACACACTTTTTATCAGTCATTTTGACTGGTGTATGACCAGCCATTATTTAAAGTCCTTTTTCGAATTCTTTGAAGACTACTGTGTTCTTTGATTACAGACCCAGATTATTTATATATTCCATGAAGCCCTGTGAAATTTTAAAGTTGTTCTATTGAAAAGGTTGTGCATTCTTTACTTCTCGTTGGTATTTGCGAATATTTTGACGTTGAAACAAGGCAAACTCTGTGCATATGTGTTGTCTGTAATCAAGGAACACAGCGGTCTTTGAAGAATTAGAAAAAGGACTATTCAAATTGATTATTGCCATATCAGAATGAATAACACTCTGGGCTGGCACGGTATTGAAATCGGCGGTTTTAAGTGGAAATTTAAATAACTTTTTACAGAAAAGTCCGATCAACTTCAAATTTCGCATGTGAAAAGTGCTCACCAAAAGAAAATTTTTCTTCATTTCACTTTTACCAATGTTATGATTTTTTGGTGGGAAAATGAGGTCATCAATTTAGCCGTTTGCAATCTAAAGATATAATTTTTTAAAATTTGCAATTTCCTAATAGTTTACCTAAAAAAATCCATTTTCAAAAAATTGTTTCTCAAGATTGCAAACAGCTTTGTCAATTATCTCTTCAGTTTTGAATATATCTCGATGAGTTCTTTCAAATGCGCTTATTAATATTTTGCATATCCCTCATTTTCAATTTTCAAATTGTTTCTCAAGATTGCAAACAGCTTTGTCAATTATCTCTTCGGTTTTGAATATATCTCAACGAGTTCTTTGAAATGCGCTTATTAAAATTTTGCATATCCCTCATTTTCAATTTTCCACTAAATTGATGACGTCATTTTCCTGCCAAAAAATCATAACATTGGTAAAAGTGAAACGAAGAAAATTTTTCTTTTGGTCAGCACTCTTCACATGCGAAATTTGAAGTTGATTGGACTTCGCAGTAAAAAGTTATTAAAGTTCACGCTTAAAACCGCCAATTTCAGTACTGTGCCAGCCCAGCGTGAAGAATGAATGTTATAATAATAACAACATAAAAGGCTTATAAAAACAAAGGGCCACCTTTTTCCAAGATGTACACATAGATCCAATTACAAATCAAATGAGTTTTATTATAAAAAGAATTCAAAACACTAAATCCTTTTCAATGTTTGTCGTGCTCTCAGCTTTTCCTATGCAGATCTCCCAGTCACAACATTTTTTGAAAACACTGGTGTATACAAAAGTATACATGGATTTAATCAATAAACTAAAAATATCAAACAATACAAATACACTACTCTCCTAAACTTTTGAATATTTGTTTTACTGATTCAAATACCTGAAAAGAAGATTGAAAAAAGTTTTAGTTTGTTATGGCCGTGTCAATGATTTCTAGTGCAACTTGTCTTGTGAAAAAATTATTGCATGTTGCATGAGCATTCTTCACATTTAACATCGTGTGTCCTTTAATTTTTCATTTTTTCACTGGATGAAAAGTAGAACTGCCTTCTACATGTACTTTCTGTAACAAGTTTTAAATTTACGGTGCATTTCAAATAACTTTTGATGAGTGGGCTCATAAGGTTCATTCCAAAATTCAAGCTGTACTTCTTAATTTCATGATAAACTTTGTTGTTGAACTTCATACTTCCAATACCAATTTGGTGATTTGATAGAATCAAAGAATTATCCATTCTAGTTGAATCTATTGTTTTTTAAAGTTGACAACCATGCCTTAAGCTCCTCAGCAGTATCTTCCATTGCTACATGTATAACTCAAGATCAAACTGTATCAAACTATTAAATTTGTGTGAGTAGTAGTAAGTTATGTTGAAGTCTGCTGACAGAGTTGGTAGTGAATTTCAGGAGTACAGCTTGAATTTCAGAACTCAGCAACGCACTTTGGAATCCACTTATCAAAAGATGTGAAATGTCAGAAATTGTGATAAAATGTTTTACAATCAGCAAGATAAATTTGATTTGGTTGTGCAATAGGAAACACATCCTTTTTTGCTGTTGGTATAAAACGATATAATTATAGGGTTTGCACTGCTCTTGGAATTTGAAAATTTTCTTCAAGAACCCTGAAAAACTCCTTGAATTTTATAAATGTATCAAGTGAATGTAAGATATGTCTTTGTACCCTTGAAAACTCCTGGAATTCCACCATCTTTCAGTAGCATAAACCCTTAATTTGTAACCTAGACTTTTTATAAGTCAGTTACAGATCTATACATTTTATAGGTGAGAAACTGCATCATGTTAACCTCTGCTTGAGTATTTATTTATTATATCTGTGAATTAATACTTTACTTTACTAACCTCGTCTGGGGCTGCAGTCCCTGAAATAGTTTTAACAAGTCCTAATTTTTTATAGTGATTTACTATTGGCAATGTTGAGTTTCTGTGTGTTTGAAACCTAAAATAAAAGGTTGTAATTAAAGAAAATGTAGCAAAAATCATTTTGATATCAATATTTGAATATGTTATGATATGTCCAACGTTTAAATACAACTGAGAAGTCAGTCTACAGAGTGTGGTAATATGATGACTGACAGATTTAGCAAAAATGGTTTGGCTACAATATTACTGTGCAACCACATTCTTTGTTATGTATGCACCATCTTCAAAACAGCCTTCTTGTAACTAGTCCAGGGCTTCAGATATACTGGTCATGTTTCTCCAGAACACTTCAATAAAACCTGAAACCCAGAGGGGGAGGCTGCAAGTTAATCCCTTTGTCCAAGTGGCAGGGGTGAATGACAGTTGGTTTTTGAAACGACCCTATACAGTACACAAATTAAAAGAGCTGTGGATTAACCCCTAAAAGCTGTCGGTCACCTTTACCATTTGGACAAAGGGAGTACCCCTAGACCATTAAACCCTGCTAGTCATCAGGGCATAAAAACACTACAAATTATATTTTGATGCAAATGCTATCTTTGAAGATGAGAGTGTTCACATAAAAAGAATGTGGTCATATGGTTGTCTTGAGGTCTTGTGGCCATTTCATCTGTTAAATCTATCTAATATTGGCAGGGGACAGCTTTGAGAGGAGCAGTCATGATAGTTATGAAGAAAGATTACCTTAATAGTTTCTACATATTGTACTTTCTTATTACCTTTTACGTAAACTCTCTAAATTGTCATCTAATCGTCCACTTGATTTGCTTCTATCCATTATTCTTTTGATACATTCCTGAATCAAAAAATGTTACAGTACAACCAATCAAGATTTATAGCAAAAACAATGCATTCCAACTTTAGTCAATACAAGCCAATCAGGAGCAAGTAAAAAAGCCAATAATGTCTGACAAACAATTTTGACATTATCAAGAGACTTTGGGAATGAAACATGATTGGCTGCATTGGTTCAAGATTCTAAAGATTGTGATTTCCCAAGACTGGCTCAAGTTTTCACTCTAAATCTTGATTGGTTCTTATTGTCTAAGTGGCCCTGGTTCAAGCAGTTGCACTGTAATATATTTAAATCCCACTTTTGAAATTCTGAGAGAATGAATGACAACACTCCTTGTTTCAGTGTCTTTGTAGGCCAGCCCATCTTTGTATATTTATTAGCATTGAAAAGTAGCTATTTGGTTGTACTGAGGTTTGGTTGCCTAGCAACATCGTTGAGGTATCCTGCCTGTAATATAGCTGTGTAGCCAGTTACTACAGACAAAAAAACATGTTACAATTTAGTCTCAAAATGTCTATGTTTTTGTCTGCATTCCTTTTTGCAACTTGCTTTTTTTTCCGTTCTCATGCGAAATATGGCATAAGAAAAGAATACTGCCCAAAAAGGAATGCAGACAAAAACATAGACGTTTTAAGACTAAATCGTAACGAGTTTTTGTCTCGGTTCAGCAGTATGCTGACATCCATAGTATGGAGGTGGTCTTGTAGATGTATATCAAAAGTGTCGTAGCAAGTAACTTTAGCACCGTGGGTAGGACATAAGAAACTGACGTTTTGGACGTTAGTCCTTCGTCGGAGTCAATGTAGATGTATATCAGTATGCACTAACCTCTTCTGGAACTTCAAAGAAAAATACAGCCTTTACTTCAGCTCTGTTAGTCATTTCTCGTTCCCATCCCCTTAGATTATCTTCATTTCTTGGAAATCCATCAATCAGGAACTTTTGTACAGGGCTTTTCTTCATTGCCTATAATATATTTCATCAATTAACACAGGGACCAGTCATTATTTACCGGGAGGGGGGCTGGTGCAAATAGAAGGGGGACCAGCATTTTTTATGCTTCTCAAGGGATGGGGCTAAGAGAGACAAAGTGCGCTTTTGGGGGGAGGAGTCAAGAAATTTTGTGCAAGGGAAAATCAAAGTGCACCAGCACCCCACCCCTGGTAAATAATGACCAGTCCCTTATGACAAATAATACAGACCACAACTTGCCCTCCAATACAATTAAAACAAACAAACAAACAAACAAAACAGATCAATTATATCAAACCCTGAAACAACCACAATCGAGGCTGATCTAAGTCAGGCCACAGCTAAATCAAAATATGATAAGATTTCCCTAATTTAATAACAAGTTGTAATCAAAACTCACTTTCTGGGAGATATGAAACCATGTTTAAATATGAAAGCATTTATCACATAAATCCCTAAAACTTATACCATTTCCACCCAAACAAATTGGGTAATTTGCCATTTTCGGTAGGAATAACAGGAAATTTTAGGAATTTTTTTTTGAGACACTGCAAATTACCAAGTAAACTTGACTTGTATTCACAGGGCATGCAGGGAGGCCAGCTGTCCAACAAAGAAAGCGCGCAAAGGATTGTTGTTGAAAATGAAGTGGCCCTCACCTCAGGCTTAAATTTCCAAGCAGTGAATAAAATGAATGCCATAATCAGGTAAGAAAGTCCTGCATGGAATAATAATAGACCTTTGTCAATTCCCATAGTGAAATTTAAAGAGCAACTAAAATGTTTTGTTGGACTGCACGTGTGTTTGTGTGAAAAAGGACTGGGATGAGGGCCGCCTTGCTAAACATCAAAATGCACTGTGATTGGTTAGTTTGTGCATGCACCAGACAGCTTGGGGGACAATAATTTTGGCCATTTTGAATTTGTTATTAGTATTTAGTTCTCTCCAAAAATTTTAGACCTCAAATTCAATCAGCCAGTGCCCCCAATCCACTTAGCCCCCAAATCTAAAATTTGCTTCACAGTCCCTAATTTGAACAAGGCTTTATGGCATCTATTGGAAGTAATTATGCAGTACTATAAACAGTTTTCTGACCTTTTGTAACAGGCTGATAGTTATTTCTACAGGTACTATTTTGCCTTCAGTGATGCAGGACTCAATGAGATCTCCATCTTTAGAACCACTGGCCCTTTCTGCACGTAACAGATCCCCAGCAGATAAATGTTTATATCCATATTGCTAAAATCAAAATTACTTCATTTAACTGCAATCTCAATAATATTTTTAATTATTTGGTCATCTTGCACTTGTTTATTAAGTTGTCTGTTGGTTATTTAACACACATCAACTGTACCACCTGTATAGTTCTTATATACTCTAGTTTGTAATAGCTCGTCTGTTAGTATGGCTATCAGTGGTTTTATGTTAAAAGCATTGTACTGACCTGAAGGCCTCACTTGAATGATCTTAAAACAAAAGAATTTTTTGACCATGGGCTTAGCCATACTAACAGCCATTGTAGTGGTTAAGCTTCATATTGATTTCCAGTTTTTATGTAATCCATTGAATAAAGATGTATTGAAGTCAATTGCAATCTCAGTTTCCAAACAAAAACTCTAAATATGGGTGACCCAGTGTTGTGACCCTGAATGACCTTCACCAGCTGTTATACATAAGTTTATATACAATACACCATATGTATTCAATAAAATGTTACTGAGAATTTAGTTTGGTTAAATATTCTTACTATAAATGTAAAGGGAATCAAATCAATATAAGAAACATTAACTTGAGTAATTTATTAAGATTGTTATTTAAGTCACTGATCGAGTCACGGCAATAATGCACTAGTCAAAGTAAACCCCAACCTCTCATCCCAGGACAGGGTGAGGGCAATGTGGGGCATAGGATTATATTTGACAAGCAATGATGCTCCAGGGGGGTAGGGACAAAGTGAAGATTTGACTGGAATGGGGCAGTGCATGGTGGGGGTTTAGGTCAGAATATAGCTGTAGTTGGGAAGATAACTTGAATTTTTTTAAACTTGGGGTGGGGGGGATTGATTTTCATTCTTGCACCTCTTTAAGGGTATTTACCAACTGATGATGATGATGATGATGATTAACTTTATTTAAAGTAGATAAACACATAACAGTCAAAGACTGATAACCTAGTGGTACTACCCAACTGTCAAATGCCCCAATAATCCCCACCCTGTCCCTGGTTGGGGGTGGGTTTTAATTCCATGACTAGTACATATGCTTTAAGTTACGTGGCTTCATCAATGAATTTAAATACCGGTAGATCAAAGATAAAAGTCAAAGATTCGAGCGGAAACTACACCTCTTATCTGTTTATTTTTTATAAAATATACTTTAGAAACGTTAAAATCAAAGATCTTTACTGATAATAACTAAGACTTTAGCAAGTTTAGTCTAAATAAGCTAAGAGCACTTTAATAAAACCATAAGCTTAACTTAGTACTTTTAGGGCAAACTTACTTGGACTATTTTTTCACATTGAGTGCCTTTTCCAGCCCCAGGGCCACCAAGAACAAAAATAACAATAGGTTTAGCTGCTGTTGACATTAGACGTTTGGTACAAAGCGAAATATCCGCTATTAAATACGATAGATGAAACATGAATCGTTCAACTTTTCCACATCGAAGTCAAGAAACTTTTAGAATCGAATGCACAAGACTGGGAACTAATGACACCGACCTCGTCATGAAGACGAGGTTAATGTACTAAATGAGGAGAGACTGGGTCCAGTCGGTCAGTCAAAACATCCAAGATGGCGGACGAGTTGTGATTTTTGAGATCAAAATTTGTTTTTAAGAGCAAAGAACTATGTATTTCCCTATCGGCTGGCCGAAGTACTTTACCCCTAGAGATGTGGAATGCGGAGAGCTGTCTGCGTTGAAGTATAATCGGGACAGAACGCTTTTAGCTGTTATCTCTTCACACAGTGTGTGCGTTTGGAACAACCGTGTAAGAGAAAATTAATACACGTAGCTTTAATTTAAGCTTAATTACGCTTAAGGGAAGGTTCTTTAAATGTAAGGAGGATTGAAGATTTTCTATTTAGAATATGAAATTTTGAGAGTCCCCCATTTCTGAACTTGCCAATTTTGGAGTAACTATCAAATACCCCGCCAAAAAAAAAAGAATGCCTGGAAGGAACATGTGCAGCGCTTGTGCATAACTCGATTAAAAAGGGATTAATTCTGCGAGAATTAATGATATCGAGTGGCAGCGCGTTATCGCGTAAGAAAGAGAAATATCTGGTATGAGTAAAGTATGAAAGAATTTTATGAAATCGAGTGGCAGTGTGTCATTGCCTCATCTTGTTAGAAAAAGAAGAAATATCTGGTAAGAGTAAAGTATGTAATAATTTTATGAAACCGAGTGGCAGCGGGTCATTGCGTGATCGCATCAGAAAAAGAAGAAATATCTGGTACGAGTAAAGTATGAAAGAATTTTATGAAATCGAGTGGCAGCGCGTCATTGCGTCATCGTCATATTACAAATGTAATGACCGAGTGTTTTTGAGAATGACGTATAGCATACGATCGGATCATACATAATCATCTCAATTTATATACGAGTGTAATAGTGTCCGAGTGTTTTGAGAACGACGTAAAACATACGATCAGAGTTTGATCTAATATGGGCTTCCTGTGTCACCTGATGTGCTAACGCGCTGCCAGCATATGAAAAGAAAGAAGTGGCGGGGTATTCGATAGTTGTACCCCAATTTTTGTTATTCCCCCAATGTGTGGCGTAAAAATTCACCAGCATTAAAAACAACCACAACTCCCCCAAAGGGGCCCTTCCTTTCACTCCACACACACTACCACTACATTCAGTATTTACAACACACAACTCTCAAACTCACATGTTGATTTTTACAGAGGGAGGAAAACCGGAGAACCTGGAGAAAAGCCCTCATAGCATAGGAGAGAACACATCAAACAAACTCAACTTACATACATGACTTTGCAGGTAGGGCTCGATCCACGGACCCCTTGCACTAAAGTACTGCATTGGTGAGAGAGAGGACAATGCCATAGCAGCGTAGACCACCTATATTAGCCATGGTGAATAAAAATTTCAATTAGCCAAAACAAAAAGGCCACCGTCTATAACTTTCAGAAATTTAAGAGCCCTCTTTAATATCTTGATTCCACCCCCTTAAAATTTTGTGCCCTGTCATCATATTAAACTAGATGCCATATCAGCGTTTACTGGGCTGCCTTGATGGATTGTCTAGGCTTGCTGTAGACTGAATCACAAAGTCATTGAATTATATGCAGAGATAGCTGAAATGATTCTGTTTAATGTTTGATTGTGAAATTTATTATCGACCTTACATGTGAATAAACAATTTTGTGATTTGGCTCAGACCTGTGATGGGAAAAAAATGAAATGGAATATTTCAAAAACTTAGTCGCCCAGTTATTGTTTTCTAAAATTCTGAAAAGGAAATTAAATCAGCTTCCCTGTGCCAGTGCCATCAAGTCTGGCCCTTGATTAAAATCTCCTTGGGAACCCTGTGGTGACATCATAGACTATTTTTGGATTTTAATTGTTGTGCAGGAGGAAAAAAAACACTAGACAATAAAGGTAATTTTCAACTGGGTTGGCCTATTATTGGCAGCCCATCATTGAACCTTCTTTAAGCTTAGACAAATTTTAAATTTTAAAATAAGTAGACAGCATGGACTTCTTTGTAACTGCTACCTGGATAGCTCAGTTGTTAAAGTGCCAGTCTGTTGTGCAGGAAGTCAGGGTTCAAATCCCTGCTGGACCGACACTTAGGGTCTTAAAATAACTGAGGAGAAAGTGCTGCCTTTGTAATATCTGCAAATGGTTAGACTTTCAAGTCTTCTCAGATAAGGACTTTAAAGAGTAGGTCCTGTCTCCCATCCCTTTATTAATATAACCTGTATATCTTAGCCAAAGTGTAAGTCAGAGGATTGTAATTTGGCTAATTTACTTAAAAACTGTAAGATGGTTCTGGATTTAACCTGTTTTATGGGGGACATTAAGGAACCTATTGAATTGTCCGTAGAAGAGTAGGGGATTGTCTCCCGGTTCAACAGCCTATTCCAATTGGAGGCATAACATACCAATTACTAATTATCTTCTCATGATTGTAAGCCATGTGGCTGTCCATGGGGCCATCAGTACTAAGCAGCCCATAAAAGTTCTCCACTGATGACTGTAAATTAGTGCTGAGAAGCCCCTTGGGGAGAACTAATAATTACATTTGCATTTACATCTACATTATAGGCTTTTAGGGACTGATTGTTTATTATGTCCTGGGGGTGGAAATGGAGGGGGGGTACATTTTTAAAAATCAGTTGAAATTGGGGGTACAGTTTTTGTAATGGCAAAATATGGAAAATACATTTTTTGTAAGTGATGTGAAAGGGGGAACATTTTCTATTGAACAATTTTTTAGGGGGTACAAATCTTATTTTGCTTTTTTACACTAAGACAACCACCCCCAGGACATGATAAACAATTGGTCCCTTTTAGATGTATCTGAGAGATTCTTGTACTATATTTTAATCATAATTTTCGTATTGAAAGAATTATTATTTTTGTCTTGTTCAAATTCGCATAAGTTTATGAATAGATGTTTTACAAGCTCACATTTAAAAACATGCATAAGACTTTTAAGCCCCATTCAAATGAGAACACTAGTCAAAACAAGTTTGGACTTGCATCTTGTTTGAACACCAATTCAATATACCTGTGATGGCTTGCCTTGACTTGCAATAACTTTGAACTTGCTCAAATTTCCTTGCAAGTTAAGATGACTTGTCTCATTTGAATGGTTAGTTTCAAGTTGCTGCAAGCTAATCATCATAGCAACTCTTGAATGTGCATGCATTAGTTTCAATAAATTTTTTTTTGCATTGTATGACAGACTGGCTACCAGCTATTATATCAGACTTTTGAAACAACTTGTGTGGACTTGTTTTCTCGTTTGAGTGGTTAAATTAATGCAACCCACTGTGTCTAACCATAAGCAAACTTGAGTTGACTTCCATTCTCTTTTGAATGGAACTTTACCCATTTTTATGAACAAATTATTTCCAAGTTACATAATTGCATTATGTATTTTAAAAGCCCTTTGACTGTGAACTTAGGTATTTTTCTTTTGTCTTTTTCGTCATCAGCCTAGAGTACTAATTGTTACTATAAGAAGATCAGCAAGCTCTCTAAAAGAAGTTGGAACTAATGTGGCTGTTGCCTGGAAACCTGATTCCTCAGTTATTGCAGTTTCTGTAAGTTGATCATATGCACCAGTCTAATTACTCATATCATGGTCAAATGCCATACTCATTGCAGGGCAAAGAGGTTGATCTATTGTGCCAGGCCTAGGTTGTCCAGGGGGATATAAGGCATGCCTTTCACTTTGAATCTGAAAGCATTCTTCATTAGCTCTTGTTACAAGAGGTTCATCAAAATGGTCACTATTGTCATTTAATTATCCAGGAATGGAGTAAAAACATTCTGTTGTGCTCAACATTTAATTAAATTACAGCGAAAGTTTTTTTATTTTGCAAAAGACTTCAGAAGGAAAGATAGTGTTTCTAGAGCTCCAAAGAAGTAGCGGACAACATCTTTATAAGTCACAGCTCTTGAGGTTGGTTAATGCTGTTGTTTGTTTTCAAGTATATCATAAATATTTATTTTGTTGTAATAGGTAGTTTGCAATCATTCCCACATGAATAAAAGTAAAGGCTATATATATTTGATCATACTTAAATTGAACCTTCTCATCATCCAACATGGCCACCATATCTTTGTTCTTTGATACCCTTGGGAATGACTGTTATTTTCAATGTCAATTCCTTAACAGTTCATCTCATTATTACCAAAGTACAGTTCAGAATGGAGTACCTGCAATCAAACTGGTTGAAACCTCTGTTATCACAATATCTGGTGATGTCACTTGGTAAGCCTGAATGTTCTGATTATAGATGGTTAATTAATCATCAAGAGAGGAGCACAAGTTTATAAATTTGTTTACACTTTTACATGCAACCCTCGTTTAATAAAGTCGTCAGAGTAGATTTTGTATGACAGTGAAAAAATTAAGTAGAGCAGATTTCGTAAGACTGTGAAAAAACACGGCACGCAACACGGTCACCACACGGATTCCTCCAATCATACAAGGCAAAATATTTCAAGTCAACGTGTCACGTCATCAAACACTCAAACAGCTTCTTTTGCAAGCCAATCGCAAGGCAAGTGCGTCAATTCTCATCCAATCACATTGCTTTCACACGTCGGTGTATCACGGCACGGCACGGTACGGCATGCCATGGCATGGCCGTGTTGACATTTGCTCACGGAAGAAACATTTGCGAAACCCAATCAAAATGTGGTGTTCACGGCATGGTCACGGCACGGCATGTTCAGGCGTACTTTTTCACAGTCATACAAAATCTGCTCTGTGCCATGAACATGTTGTATCATATTTTGATTGAATTTTGTGAAGGTCTCTTACAGTACATCAGAAAGTGTCAACATGGCCATTTTGTGCCATAGTGTGGCATAAGGTGATACACTGGCATGTCAAAGCAATAAGATTATTGGATAAGAAATGGTGTGAGTGCCTTGTAATTTGCCAAAGAAACCATTTGAGAGTCCTATGACATGACTTGTTGACGTTGTAATCTTTTGGTTTGTATGAATGGAGGAATCCATGCTATGACTATGACAGTGACAGTACCATGAGTCTTTCAAAAATCTGCTCAATCATTACTTGGAGGGTTTGGAAATAGAATATACATTTTAATGATTTGTAAGCAATGTACTATTTCAGGGACAGATCTAGAATTAATCAAAGAAAGAGGGACTGGAAAACTTCTGTATTGGAAGGACCCCTATGACTATAGCTTGAGGAGGTTAGGGGTATTTGAAAGAGAAGAGGGGCCAAAACCCTTTTGCCCTCCAAAATACTTGCTCTGGTATGCTTCACAGACTGTAAAATATCATATGCCATTATTTTGTGTTGTAGCAGTTCACATTCATGCATGTTAGTCTATTAAATATCTAACTTGGACTGTTTTTGTTCATTTTAGTTTTTCTCCTAGAAAGGATGAGTTGTTTGTGTGCAGTGGTAAAGGTTTTCTTCATAGAATCACTTGGGATGGTTGCCTTGAGTCCAGCTACTCAATGCCTGTTCATTCAATTCCTTTTACAAATGACTTACAGAATATTAGAGGTACAGCAACATCTGTATTTACATTTATAAAATAGCTACAATGTAGCGGGCACCCTGATTGGTCAAGATGCGTGCTATAAATCAGCACACAGCACAGTAGCACGGACAATTGTGATTTGTATTTTATAAATAGAATAAAAAACTCATCTGCTGTGCTGTGTACAGATTTAAAGCACTTGGGAACTTATCAGAACACTTGTGAAGTTATGAGAAGCACTCTGCTTCACAATGTGCTGCTCAACACTTCGCTCGTGTTCTGATAAGTCCCTGCATGCTTTAAATCTGCACACAGTACACATACTCGCTTTTTATTTCTTCAGTACTGTACCACCAAAACAGGTAGAGAGTGATTTTGGCTGGAGAAAACATTTATGCTTGACTTTGCATTCCTGAGCTCACATGATCGAATTCTTAGCAGACTAATGGATGATTAATTAGGTAACAAGGAAATGATGCACATATTGTCTTTGTTGTTACCATTGAGTGTTTTCTAGAGCCCATTTCACACTCTGCCTGTTTCAATAGTAGTTGTACAAAAAATGTCCTGAGAAAAAAAAACATAACTAAACCAATACCACTGGGAATGCAGATCTACATAAAGATCTTGCATAGGTGCACATATCTAAAGATCTTCTTCTCTTTAGCAAACAATGCACACTGTAAATTGTGGTCAGTAAGCTGTTAGCTGATCACTTATTGTTACTTTACTGACAGCTTGCCTTCACCTTGCCATTAATATTTTACCAACGGCTTACAGACACTTTTTTACTGATAACTACCAAAAACTTACCAACCATTTATCAACCACCCACTAACAGCTTATCAGCCATTTGCAACCATCAACTGACATCTTACCATTTACATTGCAGATTGTTTACTATTGCCAATTTTCTTTTAAAAATACAAAGTTAGTTACATTATTGCAATAAATTTTAGCTGTGCCCCTGGAGTTAGAAGGAGTGTGCTTCAGAGCTATGGAATACAGCCCATTACTTGGTGGGTTTGCTGTGGTCTTGGCAGATGGACGAGGAGGATTTGTCTCTGCTGAAACATCCAACTTTGAACCATCTGTAAGGAAAGATTTTAAAACATTCTTTATTTTACTGTAATTGTTCTTTTGAAATTTTTATACATATTAAATTGAAATATTCAGTGTTGTACATCAACAATAAGTGATATTACAGTGCATTTCACAAGTGGGTTCTGAAGTTAGTTCCCAAGTTCTGAAGTTCAAATCATACTTTGGAAGTTTACGATATTCATTGGTGAACTTCAAGATGTACTTCTGAACTTATGAATTTCACAATGAACTTTGTTGGCGAACTTTAAACTTACTTCCCATTGGTAATTTAATAGAATCGAGGATATTATCTATGGTACTTGCATATATTGTTATATAAAGTTGACAACCATACTTTAAGCTCCTTGGCAGTATCTTCCATTGCTATACCTCAAGGTCTATATAAATCTCAATTCTATCGAATTATCAAATTTGTGTGAGTTTGTTATGAACTTCTGAAGAACAGCTTGAACTTCAGAACTTGGGAGCCAACTTGGGAACCTACTTATCAAAAGCTATGTGAAATCCACTGTAAAAAGAAATTCAAAAACTTTTCTCTTGATTAAAGGAAATGATTGGAGTATGGGCAAGAGATCTCAATTCAGCAACTTGTGTGGCCATAAATCATAGATACAGATTGATAGTATTTGGGTGCACCAAGTAAGTGAAAAAACTTTAAACTTGAATAAATTTTTTTTAAATAAAACCTAGGTGCATGCTCTTCACTGCAGTCCTTAACCTGCTCATACTTGTCCACTACTCTGACAAATTTATGCATACTATTGTATTGTATTATATCACCATAACAATAGTTTAACAATACCTTCTAGAACAACATATTCATTGTAATACAATGCTATGGATAAATTTGTCAGAGTATTAGACAACCTTCAACCTGCACCCTCAACCCTCAACCTATGTTCTGACTTATATCTGCTTGTTTTTATTTGATTATTTGTTTGTGTTTTGTTTCAGTGGAGCTAGTCTAGTTTATGGATTTGATGACACCACTGGTGCCTTACAGTTATCTCACACCCTTGTTCTATCAAGCAAGGATTATCCTGGTATCCTTTAAAAGGCTTGTTGTTTGGGGTAGTTTCTCTTGCAACTGGAGATTGAATATCATGGCAGAAAGGTCCTTGAAATGCCATTATTTTTACAACAAGGCAGTTTTTCTTACAACTTCCAGTGGAATGTCATGAAAAAATAAATGCACATTGCAGTTGGAGTGTCACACACATGCGATTTTCTTTGCAACTTGCAATTTGGATTATGGATTTTGCAAAGAGCAGAAGGTCATTCATTTGCTGCAGTGCAAGCTGAAAACAAGCAATTTTGAGTGAGCAAATTCTTAAATTGCTGTTATAAATTGCCTTATGTAACATTGAATTAATAACAACTGTGCAACAAATAAAGCTCTGAATAAAGTTTTATTAAGTTCTCTTCAAACCTGTTGACATTTTCTGGATTTTATTTTTATATTTACTTATTTGAAGTTGGCTCCATGTGTTGCTCACATTGAGAAAAATACAAGGTATTCTGTAGGAGCTCTACATAGGGTTCAAAATTTGTATACATTTGCTTTCAAAAAGTAAGGTGATCTTTCACTTTTGCTGGTAGTCAACAATTGCAAGTGAACTCATAATTTTTTGCATGTTGATACTTGCCTTGTGTCCATTGTTTCAAATAAATGTGATATTTTATTTTGCTTGTATATTTCAAGGCCACAAGCATTTATTAGCTTCTTAATCAAAAACTTAATTTCAAAGCTCAACATAGGTCCCCTGTGTATACTCCATTTTACATTTCACGCCATCTTGAAAGGTAGCCAGGCCTTTGCATCAAAGTGAGGCTTGAGTTGAGCTCAAGTGCTATGATAGAGACCTATAAATGATTGTTTAACATGAAGAAAATGGTCTCTATCAATAGCAAGCTCAACTCTAACCTCTTTTTAATGCAAAGGACTGTTTTGAGGTGGCATGATGAACTGTAGATAGGATTATTGTGTGTTATCCTTGACACTTATGTAGATGCTATTCAAAGTACAGGTGGTGTTCAGTGTCTGTCCTGGACACCAGATGGCTGTGCTTTAGCTGTGTCCTGGTCATGGACATCCCATGGGGGATTAGCTGTTTGGAGTGTTTTTGGTTCTCTTCTGATGTGTACTCTTGGAGGAGATTATGGGTTAGTAATAACAGTATTTTGTTTTATTTTGAATGGCTTGGAATCAAGGTTGATTAAACTCATCATCAACAATAGATGAGCTTGGGAATAGGTGCTTTTGTGTTGGGGAGTCCCAAGTCGTTATGGAGCTGCCACTGCATAAGTAGGTACTTGTCACAGACCTCCATCTAGCAGCTGTCACACTGAAATTGAGAGGAATAGTTACCCCTAAGCAATATTTACCAGTAGGGAGGATGAAAGGGGGTGAAAGCAAAATTGGATCACCAGCAAGCAAAATGTCTGCAGCGATCCACAACAATCAGCACATTGTGAATCAACAAACTTGTCATGTGCAAAGCTTATGCCTATAAGGAATTAGCGAGCCACTCCGCACAACCTCACTCAAGGGAAAGCTGCTGGCCAGCATTTTTTCAAGATTAATTTGGCCTAAATTTGATTTAGCCATATCAAAGAAATATTAGGAAATTTATAACTGATGAGAAAACAGACAATCAAGTGTGTTTTGTTTGTTGTAACAACAGATGATGACAAAGAAGTGCCTTTGTTTAAAGAACAAAAAATATAGTTATGAGCTTGTCACTCAATAAATTACACTAAAATACTATAAATATGTATGTCTTTCTTTAAATTTCAGAAAATCCCAAGAAGCCTTTTTGCACAATCCATTCCATGTCAAATCAATGGTGAGTTGTAAAGAATGTCCAAAGTGAATGATGTTATCATCAAATGTGCTATTATATTGTACCTGTTTTCACAATTAAACAATCCAGACAACTCCAAAATAGCATAAATGCAGGGTTTTTAGTATTGGACAAAAAAAAGGTTGTTGTTGTAGTTGATTACTTACTTTGGACTGGATTGAGTTGATTGGCAGAAGCCTTAAACACCAGAAAACATGTGAATGTCAGGGTTGTGTAAATGTAATTGCAAAAAAAGTTTTAAGGCTTGTTTGTTTGTTTGTTTGTTTTATAGGGCTGGGGACCAGAGGGTTATAACCTTGTTATGGTGTCTTCAGAGGAAGATAATGGGTGCACTGGTAGGTGAAAACATGCAGTCATACAATCTAATTGTTTATTGTAAATTATAATTTCCTTAGATTCGCAATTATCAATTTATTTGACAGTCTCAAAAAATATATTGGCCACCTACTGTACATATATTAACTTAATGATTACAACTTGATATGTGTACTACTCCTTAAATTGTAATTTAAATTTTTACAATTCCCAAATCAAAAGCTGAAGCTACTTTGGGAATCGTTCAGAACTTTTCTTATCATCTTCCTTTCTTTATTTTAATTGTTCATTTCATATAACAATTGTAAATATTATTTTGATACTTAACTTTTTTCTAAAACAGTGTAAATAAAATTGAACTTGAACTTTAAGGAACAATCTAGAATTTACCATACTAACAACAACTAATCTTTTTGTCTTTATCAACAACAATCACCTTAAAACAGAGTAAAGAGCAGATTGTAATACTGGTACCTATTCCATGCCTAAAATATTTCCCTGTTTACAAAAATTAACTGCCAGTCAGTTGGCTCCGTTGGTTGGATGCTAGTCTGTTGTGCAGGAGGTCATAGTTAGAGTCCTGGCCGGACCACTCAGGGCCTTAAAATGTTTGAGGAGAAGGTGCTTTCTTTGTAATAATATCTGCAAATGGTTAGACTTTCAAGTCTCCTTTCATAAGGATGTAAAACCATAGGTCCATTAGGCTTAACATAAAATATCAAGACCTTCAACTTTAAAGATTGTAAAGCAAATAAATAAATAAAACAATTAAATGAATAAAAATTCCTCTAAAGGAATTTGCAACCAATCTTTCTGTTTCCCCAAACCCTTCAGTAAAAGGCCTTTCCCAAGAAACAGCCCAGTGCACATGTACTTACCAAAGCCTCACTTTAAATACAAACTATCGTGCTCCGAACATCTTCATGATCTCACACTTATTAAGAACAATATGACATTGGACCATTGGACAATAAAGCAAAGAGGAGTGATAATTATACAATAGACATTCTGATTAACCAGATTAACTAAGAAGAAAGCTACTGGTTAGTACAAGTACATTTCTTCGCGCACTCAACTTTATCTTGGGAAAGGCCTATTGAGCAGGCGAGCATCCTAAGTAACAATTCTGCTCTAATTTACTGGTACATCTGAGTGTTTTTTCTATTTTTTAGGTGATATCATGCAGTTACAGTTTGTGAAAAGTACATTGGCCGTCAACCCATGCATGGTGAGAATACTGAGAGCAACAAGATAGAATACTAGGACTGTTATGGGAAGGGTGGGTAAAGTGTGCACAATTGGCTTCCTGGGATACCCGCTTCATATCAGCTCAGTAACATATGAGCATGTCCGTTACAAGCTGTAATATGTAAAGTGATTGAAAGTGACTGGCTATCGCTCTTGACCTCAATTCATTCATAGAAGAGCCAGTACAACTAGAGACCGTAGAAACCAAACCTTATCATGTTAAAATATGTTGAAATGATAAAGAGAAAAACAACATTAAGTCCTTGGTGGGTATCGAACCCCACATCTTCAGTTTACTAGTCTGATGTGTTAATCACTGCACCGTGTACTGGAAACGAATGCAACCAGACGATGTAATGTTTGAGGCAACTGTAGGGATCCCAGGGCGTTATTTTCTCTATGGGTAAGCTGAATACTGTAAACTTCGGTACACACACAGACATACACACAGACATACACACAGACACAGACACAGACACACACAGACACACAGACACAGACACAGACACAGACACACAGACAGACACAGAGAGAGACAGACAGACAGACACACAGAGAGACAGACACAGAGACACAGACAGACAGACAGAGACAGAGACACACACAGAGACACACACAGAGACACACAGACAGACAGACACACACACACATTAGAAATGAAAGTGAAGTAAATATGTTGATTTATTTTGACAATAAATGTTGTCTTTTATAGAGCAACCACCGCCACCTGTTTCTTCACAGCGAGGATAGTCTTTACCTCAATGCTGGTGAAATGGTCAGTGACAGTACCAATAATTCAAGAAGCACTAATGGGGATAGTATAACCACACTGATTGGTTCTTCTAAGGAGAATGGTATGGCGCCGTTGATTGGTTCAGCTGTTGGACCAAGTACTCTTGTCAGTAACAAACAATGGATTGTTATACAGGTATGGTTTACATACCGTGACGAGCGCGTTTATTTGTTTTTGTGCCTTAAGTTATTACTTCCTTAATCATTTGTACCTTCCTTATATGTTCCTTCATTCATTTCTTTGTTCATTTGCTTCCCTGCTTTCATCTTTCCTTGCCTTTTTCCTTTTTTCTTTTCTTTCTTCTTTCCCTGCTTCCTTCCTTCCTGCATTTCGTCATTTATTCCCTCAACATGTGGATAAATAAACACATTCATTACATACATATTCTCCTTTCTCAAAGGAGAAAAGTCTATAACAAAAGGCAAAACCGCCACCCGGATAGTTCAGTTGGTTGGGATGCCGGTCTGTTGTGCAGGAGGTCGTGGTTCAAGTCCAGGCCGGTCCAATACTCAGGATCTTAAAATAACTGAGGAGTGTGCTGCCTTTGTAATAATATCTTGCAAATGGTTAGATTTTCAAGTCTTCTCGAATAAGGACGTTAAACCTTTGGCCCGTTAGGCCTGATTTTACCTGGGACACTTGTCCTGTTGTCAACGTCTTCAACCTGTGAGGTTGTAAAGTTGATCAACTGAACTAGACATGACAGTTACCAAATTTGACTCTTTCCCAGAAACAACTGAGCGGGAAATAATAGGTTGTTATCGTGTAGTAACAAAAACGGCTTCGCCTCGGAAAAAAATCACAAAACATACATTTTCCCTCGGCCCTAGTAAATAAGTGTTTAATGTTTCATTTCTGTTGTTTTTCAGATACCTGCTAATTACCTGGAAAATAACTGGCCTATCAGGGTATCAACCAATTTGTATTTAAATCCCCGTTCAAACGAGAACGCAAGTCAACTCACTTGCGTCTCTTTTCACAACTTGCGTTGACTTGCGATAACTTTAAAGTTGCTCAAATTTTTTCGCAAGTTGAGTCGACTTTCGTCTCGTCTGTATGATACGAACGCAAGTTCAACTCTTTTTGACTCGCGTTCTCGTTTGAACTGGGCTTAAAAGTATTAAAATTGATATCACTGATTCCTTTTATTCAATATTTGTCTTTTTTCCTTCAAGTATGCTGCAGTACATCAAACTGGTTCACATGTAGCTGTTGCTGGCAAGGCAGGTATTGCACATTACGCTCTCATTACCAGGAAATGGAAGCTTTTTGGTAACATCTCACAGGTAAGTCTACATGCACGATAACAGGGAATCTCCATTAATTTGGCGAACAATGCCCACCCCCCAAAAAAAAACAACAACAACAACAACAAAACTGGCAATGTTACAATGCGACCCGTAGAACCGTTGGCATTAAGAAATATTTTAGGAATGTTTTTCTTTGACCAATCAGAAACGTCCCCGTAATCTTGCGGTTAGGGAAACGTTTTTAATTGGTCAAAGAACATTCCTGGAATATTTCTTAGTACCCACGGTTTTCCGGGTTGGACTGTAACAGCGTGGCCTTGTGAGCATAGCGTTTTTTATGGCACTGTGGTATCTTGAGCAAAAAAAAGGGCCATATTAACGAGGTAG
>JANTNT010228489.1:0-13621 GCA_024752375.1 Entacmaea quadricolor
TACACTTTATCACACTCTAATTCTATTGTTTTCTTTTTGTGTCTAATTGACTATTACACTTCAATTAGTACACTTTGTTTCACAGGTTAATGAAAACCACTAAAAGATAAAAAAATGAAAAGGACAAGGTGAGGGAAGCACAACAGAGCAAGGCTCCAAACAAAGTGCACCCGATATAAGAAAGAAATAATTACTTTGAGAAAAATCACATTAAATACAGCAAAAAATACCCGGTAAGAGACAAAATATGTATGTGATGTTTTATTGTTTCCCCATAGCCTCAACTTTGCTTGTTTTGTATGTGATGCCTGGCATTACTAACTGCACATGACAAATAACATAAAGAACTTGTGAAACTATTTTATATTAGTCACTCATGTCCTTTCTTTTTTTTTTTTAAGGTTATTTGTAAACTGCAATAGATGACTTGCACTTACAGACCACAGTGTTCTAACCAGGAATTTTTTTTAGGGGGTCAAAGGGCCCACCAATCCAAAATTTCAGAAAGTATTCTTTGGATAATTCAAGCGCTATTGGAGGCGCATAAAGTTGAAAATTGTGCGTCATTTCTGTTTTTTGTGCGTGAATCCCGCAATGGCGCTGCCTGGTTAGAACACTGAGACCACATAACCTTATCCTTCTTAAATCAAGTAACAATGCCAAAACTGACTTTGGTCACTTTTGACATGAAAAGACCAGCTCTATATTAGTAAAAAGGCAGTGTTTTGGCTCATGAAATGAGGCACAGAAGAAATGGCATTACATATAAAAATGAATATTTTGCATTTGATGGCAAGCTCTTGTCAGTCAGTGTATTTTCCCCAGACAAATCCTCAAAAAATTGCTGTATTTGACTAATATGTCACATTTTGTTTACAAGGCCAAGAAAAATAGAAATTTAGATTAAACCTTTCTTTTGGGATATTTGGTTTAATATTTAGCTGTTCTCACTTTTTATAATCTCAGAAACCCAATTTTAATGTAATTTCAATTATGTTGCTGCTATCTTGTCACCTATGGCAACCATGACCCTTTATGTTAACATACTGTTTCAATATGACACCACAGTGAAATAGGGCAATTGATTTTAAATTAAATGCCAAGTGCAGGTCACCCTTTTCCTTCTCTTTAAAACTTATTTATCACTTTGCTGTCAACAACTTTATTGTAAAGTGAGTGGGATGATACAGTCAATTATTGTTGGACATGTTTTCCAGTGAGTGACAACCTTAACAATATCTTCTCTTTTTCATAGGCAATGACAAGAAATGGTGAAAAAACAGTTTCACAGTTTAAAACTGGAATGATATTTGACACTTCAGTACATGTCATAATTACACTTAGACTTTTTTTTTTTTTTTCGTTTTTCAAACATTATAAAACGTAAAATTTCCATGGTCCAAATAAATTAAGATTCTCAATCAATAACAAATCACAAAAATAAAACTTGTATATACAAAATAAAGTTAGATAAAGAGAATAACATTAAGCCCTTGGCTGGAATCGAACCTTTCTTTGGTTTAGTCCTCGATTCCTACCAAGGGCTCAATGTTATTTTCTCTTTACCTATCTATCTTCATATACAATGAATGCACACTTAAATACTTAATTTTCATTCCTAACTGTATATACATAAACTAATTGTCAACCCAATACCAAAAGAACACTCTTATTTCCCATACAAATCCATAAATTTCCTTTTTAGATTATATCTATGACAGATATTGATTGCATTGTATGTTCCTGTCTGTCTGGTTTGAAGGTCATGATATAATTGCACATTGTGAATAATTCTTTCAGATAACAACATGGTAACTAGGAAACTACATATACAGCTGGCTGATCTATTTATTACATTCCAAGCAATTATAGATGATAAGGTCATCAATATATTAAGCACAAAACAATACAGAAACTTATACAACACCAAAAGACAAAATATGATTGAAATCCAAAGGCTGTGACTGGCTCCTTGTTGTATGAATACAAGTCTAATGGATTTTATATTTATCTTAAGTGCAATTGGCAGTGTTTGTAATTTTCTTAAGAAGATGCTGTAGAAAACCAATAACTGTACCTTTCATAATTCAATATTGGTAAAAAAACCTAATCAATTTGATGAAATGAAATAAGTTAATTGATTCCATTAGGATTTACTAATCCTTATCTGTGATCAAATAGAACGATGCCATATATGCTGGTCCTTAAAGTGGCTGTTAACCACATAGCTAATGGAAAGGCAAAAGAAAAAACACACAGGGTGCATTTAAATCAAATAAAAACCCCAAATGAATATATATAATACAGATTCAGGTATTAAAGCCAAGGGTAAAATCAATCAACAAAGGGCAATTTTAACCAGAATATAGACATGACAACCCCACAAAAGGAAAAGAATAAAGCAATGGTAGAAATTCAGAAGCCCAAATGTACCTCTAGTAATTGGGTGCTGATATATATTAATTTATGATCAATGTTAATTTGGTATGTAGTGTTTCCAATATGTGTTGTATACAAAAATTCAATAAAATTTTAATCCTTGTGAAGAAGACCAATATTTATTACACAGGAAATACATGAAATGGTTTGTTCTTATTGGCTCTCACAACTTTAGTGAATTTCAAAGTTTGTTCAGAAGTCTTTGCTTCACTCCAGATTTTCTGCACAAATTTGGAAATTGGTTAGAATCAAATTCATGGATTACACTGAGCTTAGTAGTGAAGAGTCACTTCTCAAAGTAGTACATTACTTTGCCTAGAGGTTGGGGAATTTTATCTTTAAAAGATGGTATGGGTGGTCTATGCTGCTACAGTGTTGTCCTCTCACCAATATAAGGCTTTGATACAAGGGGTCTATGGTTCAAGTCCCACTTGCATAGTTTAGTACGCAAGCTGAATTTGTTTGATGTGTTGTTCTCTCCTATACTATGAGGGTTTTTCTCTAGGATTTTCGTTTTCTTTCCTTCATAAAAATTGACAGGTGAGTTGAGCATTGTGTGCACTTAATAGTAAATGTAGTGTAGTGTGTGGAGAATGCAGGACCACATCAGCTGATATAGCTGCCAGAATAATCAGCCTGCTTGAACAAATAAAAGAAGATGATGATGATGGCTTCAAGGAGAAAAGTACAAGTTGTGAAAAAACTGAACCTTTTTTGGCAAACAGTAGCAAACACAATGGACATTTTTGAAAACTGGTAATAAAGGAAAACATGTGGGGAATAGAAAAAGAACTTCCAGAACTGTGTGATTTCATGAAGTGTTGGTAGAGTCTGGTAATGGAGATTCATTCCTTAATGACTCCTACAGGCATCTGGCCTAAAAAAAACAGAATCATTTAACAGTTGGCAGTTCTTTCAGCTACAAGACTGGTAGACAACTGTGCACACTTTAGCCTCTCTCTCCATTGGGTATTTAAAGTTAAAACTACCAGATTAGAGCGAAGTTGAAACAAGTATGTGAGGCCACTGAGGCTTGCATTATGAACCTCTTGCTTTGCAAACAATGCACAAGCCAACCAAGCAACACTTGCATCTTCAAAAACCATGTTTATTTTATCCTTGTCCAGTAATTTTAATGATAGTCTTATTCATGTCATCCATGTGAATTTTTTTATTGGAAAGTTGACAACCGTGTCTTAAGTTCTTTGGGATAATCTTCCACTGTTTTGTCGCAAGATTGAAACTTGATTCTGTGGAACTACCGAATTTGTGCAGAAAGAAATTCATCAATAGACCCTTATCACGCTAGCAATACATTGAACAATATTTAATTTATTGGGAAACTATTCTACTGCCAAATTTGTTACAGAAAATAGCAAGATTGGAAAGTTTTATAAGGATTGGCCATAAACTGAGGAAGATATGAATTTTTTAAAGTTAGCATTTTTGTAAATTTTTTACAAAGGAATGTATGTGTCTAGTCTGATAATGAGGCTTAACGGGCATACTTGTCCGTCTACCACACTTCTCTGTAAAAATTCTTACTTTTGAAAATTCATATCTTCCTCAGTTTATGGCCAATCCTGGTCAAACTTTACAAATTTACTATTTTCCATGTGACAAATTTGTTGTTAAGGACTTTTCCTGATAAATTAAATATTGTACAACTTAACATTAGCGTGATAAGGGTCTATTGACCCTAAACTTAAGTAGATTCCCTAATGTTACGTTCATGAAAATGTTTGGACAATGTTATCAGTTTGCCATACAAATTTACTAACTTTTGAAATATAAGAAATATATAAATATATAAGCTTGATTTATTTATTTAGTTCTCTAAATAAAAATTAGAATATGTTTGTTTTGGCTAAAAAAAGAGGTTTCTCTGTTATTTCAAAATCTAAGTAAATAAATCAAGATATTTTGTTCATAAGATAGAAAATTTGTATGGCAAACCAATAACGCTGTTCAAAGATTTTCATAACCGTAAAGGCCAGTTCAAACGAGAACGCAAGTTAAACTTCCGTATCTTCTACATTTACTGTTCAAACAATACACAAGTTGACTCAACTTGCAATGAAATTTGAACAAGTTCAAAGTTATCACAAGTCAACGCAAGGTACTGCAAGTCATTGCAAGTTGACGTTTAAACAAGATGCAAGTCCAAACTTGTGGGGTTGACTTGCATTCTTGTTTGTAAAGGGCCTAACATTAGGGAATCTACTCAAGTTTAGGGGTCAAGCAGTCAATTTTGAAGTTCATCAAGAAAGTTTGTTTCGTACTTTGGTATGAACTTCAGAACAGCTTGTCAAAAATTATGTGAAATGCAAGTCAGTGTGAAACTCTTTCTTGTTCTAAAACACTATAATCACAGTAGTGGTTAGTTGGTAATGTAAAGTGATAACATACAGTGATATCATAAGATAAAAAGAACTATTCAATAATCCATCCAAAAAAGTTGGTTAACAAGTAAAATACATAACCCACTGTTATGTTAGGAAGTCTTAGTATGCAAAAGCTAAATATGGAAACAAGTGGGTTCCATAACTTTGATTAAAGGTAGTTTACAATCTTTGTTTACACTTTATTGTAGGAATGTCTGTTTGGAATAATTACTTTTTGAGCAATATTTCAGGATTCAAGTTATAAGATACAGTCCAAAACCATACTGTATTCAGTTTGCTAACTCATAATTTTCATGTTGGCCAATTATCTGTCATGGAGGTTGCAACACATTCAACACATGTGGCTTAGCACTCATGCAATTTAGATTTTGCAAAGTACACTATTTAAGGGACAAGTATACATTTATAAGGATGTTAAGAAGTAACAAATCTTACCCTAAAGCCACCTTTTTTAATCTAAAACATCTTCTAAACAAGGCTGCAATATGACTAATTATAAAATTTTTATAGGGCACTGGGGGTATTTTACAGGCTAAAATGAACAAATCACCAGGCTAAAATACATTTTAGCCCACTGTTTTCCACCAATCAGAAAAGAGTCTATAATTCCTCTAATTCCTTAGAATGCCCTATAAAAACATGATAATAGTAATAAAATTGCTGTTCTTGGGCAAAAATGTTTTTGGCCCTTCTCAGTGCACTTTTTAATCCTCTCTGCTTGGGCTAAAATGACACAGTCAGGCCAAAAACTTTACACCCACGAACATCAACTCTATTGTTATAATAATATTCATCTTGTTGTTATTTCCTTGCAAAAATTTAATATGCTAATCATACTACAGAGTGTTTTATTAATGTTTGGAATAAAACTCATTAATTTACATTTCAGAATCACAGTACAGTAACTTTCATTATGACACTGTATTAGATGTATTTTGGTAGACTTTTTACAGCAGTAATACTGACATATCACTGCTTGAAATGCAATATAACCTTGTTGTTACCTTGTGTTAGTGAGTACATACCAACATAGTTATTCCTCTCAATATTGACTTTAGGATTGAAATTCAAGGCTAGGATTTTCAATTTTAATTAATTCCTATTTGTAATCATTTGTTAATTCTAAATGACAACGTTATGTTAACTAGATGAATTTAAACAATTCTATAAATGAAGCAAAAAAATCAATTTTATCCTTTTTTACTCCCTTGATTTTTTTCAAAGGAATCATGCTGATTGGCTTATTAGAATGATTGACACAGGCAACCCACTACTTACCAAGTATGGCATATGCCTGATCTGCACAATGCTTGGCATTTTTACTGCATTGGAAGACTCAGCAGGATCAGGACTACAAAACAAAAGCAAAGAATTACTTAGGACATTGTACATTTAATTAATACCAAATGTTAGAAATCAAAAGAATTTCTTCCAACAAATACATACAAACTTTGCTGGATCAAGTTACCATACCTATCTTGTATGAATAAAGATTATTTAGAATTTAACTGTGATTACAGTCTTTTAGTTATTGTATTCATTTTGCTTTTATTTACTTACATTTAAATTATCTCTTCATTTGTAGTGATGGCTTAAATGCGTTTTTTTAGATATTTATACGAGTGTCACAAAATGGAAATTTATTTTTTATAACACATACAAAGCAAAAAGTTAATATTCCTTCTTGCATCTTTAAAATTGATTATCTGACAAGGATGGAATAAGAATACAAATGTATTTTACTGAGAAGTCAAATAGAATCAGGGCACATTTTAAAAAATTTTTTGTTAAAAACATTTATTAAAAAAGCTTAAAATACAAATGGACGCAAGGTCCACTCAAAGGTAATTACATTATTACCTTATACTAAATCACAAAATATTTTCTTCAACAAAATTTCTCAATTAGGACTTGTACTTTAACTAGCAAAATCAATTTAAATAATCTGTTAACAAAAGTTTACTTAAGCCCTATGTACATGTCATAGTTCATTGGTTAATGAATGCTGTGTCATTAATACTTGTGTACGCTTGGTTTCTATTTATACATGAAACTAAATACTACATAAGAAATGCCATGAATGTTACTGGCCAATTCTCAAATGTCCTAGCAAGTCAGTCTTGAAATGTGACCTTTGTTGTATTTAACTTGAGGGACCACAGAGAGAGAAACTGAAACTAAGATTTGTGCATTCCAAGCCCCATAAGAATGAAAAATGGCCAACAGCATGTCTTTGAATGATTTGATGGACATAAATCATCAGCTACAACGATAACAGACATGTTTTAGAAATTATCAGTCCAAACTTAAGAATTTTAACCAAATGAACTTTGTGCTGTGTGAAATTACATACATTAAATGCTTGACTGTCTGTAATAACTTCAATGAGACAGATATCAAATAAAAGGGATCTTCATAAACATTAGTCCTGGGTATTACAGTTTAATATTGCACAGTAATACGTGGAAACCTTATCCAGAAACAAAAAGTACATCCACAATTCAGATAAACCTTAAATATTAAAGCACAAATCAATCTGAAATATTACTATTACTACTTAGAATATTTGAGAATATATATTATATTTATGCATTTGATATCTAATACATCTCTCTGGGACAGCTTTCTCATGTTTTTTCATGCAGTACACATTAACGTACAATGACAACCAAAAGTACAAACATGAAGGTTTCAAGTACATATAGGTTTGTAGCTCTTATAGCAACAGAAATAACTTATTCATTTTAACTTTAGTTATTATTCTGGTTAAACTGATCAAGTGTGTTAAAAAAGGAATTCATTAAAATATTTCTTCTGAACTTATTTTTTAAAAAATACATTTATATCCTGTGTCTTTTATCTTGGTTAAGGAAAATGTCTTAAAAACTAAAGGTTTTTTAATAATTTTTTTTCATGACTGTTGATTAATAACAAAGAAACTTTTATGGGGGAAAAATAAATCACTATTACTCAAGCTGTACAGAACACAAGGTGAGCTTAAAATACTGTTTTTCCTATTAATTAGCACAATAACTTAGTATATCTTGAAGCTTCTTTATGCAGTATTTTGCTACTTTAACCAAAAGATCTAAAAATTGAATCTCTAAGTAACCACAAGGCATTCATAATTAATAGAGTTATAAATATCCACTACTGGTTTCCAAACTCCTAAGATATTTGTCATGCATGAAGACAGGCTACTTACTCAGTTCCTGCTGTCATGGGGCCAACATTTGTTGAAGCACCCACTCTTTAAAAGGCTCTACAAAACCATCCAGTTAAACCCATTTCATGAATCATCTTTCTAGGCATGTTCACCACCAGAAAGGACAACTATCCTTAGAAAAGACCAAAGGTTTGTGAGGAATGAAATCAGCAACAAGGTTTATTGCAAAAACATTTCATATAAATCTTGTGAGAAAACGACTTTTTATACAAAAGCATATATTTGCCTTTGAATACAATAATAACAACAGCACAAGAAATAAAAAAGCATATTTTCTGAAATCTATTTCAAAAATAAATATTCATGACAATATCAATTAAGCAGAATGATTTATCATTGTTGAAATCACTTTCCAATTTCACTGGTTTCTATGGAAGCACAATGCTAAAGAAGTGAATAGTGACAAAATTAAGACATTTCAGTTGACTGCCGAGTAATAATAAGAGGTGAGGCAGAAATTTTTTAATTCATGTGTTAATCCAGGTGCTACAAGGCATGACCATTTTAGCTTGCAGAATATTCAACTTCAAACTCAGAACTTTGGATTATCGATACTGCTAAGGAAACTTAGAACATCTTTTTTGAAAAATTGTACACTTAGTGTATAAATGTAATGAATTCATAAAAGGATAAGATAAGGAAAAAAGACAGGATCATTTGTTTGTTTATTTCTGAAAACCACCTTGTCCCGAGGATAAAGACAGAAATATATCCCAAGGGTAAAAACTAATATGTTCACAATGACAAGTAATACACAAAGAACAGAAATACGTTCACAAAGACAAGAAAATATGTAAAGTCCGTAATTTATCAAGGTTACTTGCTGAATCGTTTTTGTCTTGATGTTGGGTATTCAGAAAGAATAAGGTTATGACTACGACGACCTCAATTCTTTCTAATGATCGCAAAACGAATAAAATGCATTTATGCTAAGGTTGGATTCTTGAGCTGAACTGACAATTACTTTCGCGTTAGTATTTTCGTTTCGATTTGTTCCGATAGCAAAAAAAAATAGATACAATATTTATTGCAAAGGGAACACCCTCAAGACTTAAATTCTTTGGTTATAACATACTTTCTGACGTACATCTAGGAAGGCCATTATAAAAGTGGAATCGGAAAAGCTTTCTAACAACGATGGATGGAATCATTAACCTAAGACATTTCTCACAGTCGCCCACAACACAACAAATTCACAAAGCTTTTAATTAAAACACACAACCTCAAAAACAACAGCCGTCGTTAATAAATTTAGGACGACGACGAACATGGATATCGAAAATTAAATATTTGCTAGCTGAAAGTCGTGTATTAAACGGAGCGAAGCTTAATTGAACAATCTGGAATCATAAAACTAAAAAAACACGTTTGACAGCATATCAGCAATCTTACCACTACTGCGAAATGAAAAAATTCGACCACAACATGTGGCTAGCGACTCAATATTGTAAATACTAACATTTGAGCAAATAGAAAATCCACGAACGAAGAAAGCTACGACACCATGGTCCATAACCTGGACTTGTGGACTACTGAAATTTTTTCTCAAATCATATTTAATGATAAGAGCTTGTAATATCTCATCTTTCTTTTAAATAGAAGCACATGTTTTCGTTCTTCGCTTTACACAAAAGCATTTGGCGTATGCCACGAGGAACGAAGAACTCGCTCAACCGTTCAATTTCATCATTTTCCCAATAAAAATCACTGGATTTTATCAAAAACAAGGTACATGTTTTTAAGATGAAAACAATTCAAGTTTAGAACGAAATGAAGCGTTTAAGGTCATACATAAATGATAGCTATTCGAAATCTTCGAAAGGCAGCCAAGCCATCTTCAAGTGTAAGCAGATGGCTGGGAAGACTGGCCTCGCTCCCCTAGAGATGAACGATAGATACATAAACAGCGAACTATACTAAAGAAAAACAGAAAAACACGGACAAACTCTCACTTTAAAATATCACGAAGCATTTAATATCTCTGTGGAGGAACTACAATCTCTTTACAACAGAAAAACAAGGAAAAAAGCGGAGATGAACGAAGAACACAACTAATGAATTAGTTATTTGAACAATCAAGACTTGCGAGGTAATCGCTACAATAAATCGCGTCATCTTGGTATAGCCAATAAATACAAATATATTTCGATTGAACCTTAACAATAAAGAAAAGAAGGGAAAAGTTTATACTACTCATATTTGGGAAGGTTTCGTTTGAAATCGAAAACTCGTCCCGCCCCAAGAAATGACACGAAAATGATGAGCCCTTCGCTTGAAAAAACAAGACTACAAATGTAAAGGACAAACTAAATACCAGGATTAGTATCTCTGAAAAACGAAGAATATAAATACTAAAAACAAACGTAGTTTTGGTCCATGCCTTAAATTATGGTTAGAATTTTCGATCAATTTGTCGACGAATATCGAATTTCTTGAACCAGTTGCATATAAGCAGACGTCAAAACAACATGGCGTTTGCTTAGCACATGGAATATTACTGCTTTTAAGTAAAGAAATAAACAACACAAATGATGTGGAAAGGAATATAAAATCATAATTTAAATGGAAATAAAATACGTTAAAATTCTTGGAAAGAGCCGTTTGCACGAAAATATGGCGTATCAAACAGTACCAACCAACGATTACCACAATATTTCCAATAAAACCTTCAAGCGACTTCAACCGTCCCCTTTCTCACAATTTTGTACCGTCATTCTATTAGTATTAACTCTTATTTTGAAGAAAAATTTAGTATTAATGGTACAGAATCGAAAGGAAAACTGTCAGAACAGGGTGTAGGCTGTTATTCGATAATATTACTGTGGAGTTTTTAGGTCTTTCCGGTCAACCTGCTCAAAATAGTCGAGGCAAATTCTAGAAAATACATTCTTATAATAATGACTTTAAATGACACTGTTATAATTCAGTTGCTATATGGTAAGGTTTATTCTTTCAAATGGTAAAGCTAGGGTACAAGGATGACAAAAAACATGTTGGTTTTAATCTATGGCTTTAAGCTTATATTTCATTGGGTCGTTTTATTGCCATGTTCAAAGCTACGCATACGTTTTCTTCACAGACCACTTTTTCTACATAGTATTTGTGAAGGTCTTTAATCAGATAAATGATAACACACATTTAAGTCTTTCTTTTCATGAGCCTTATGATTTACAGGGAATAATTCTTGCCTTAAATGATCGTTTTTCGTTTACACTGTACGATAAAAACATGTGGAATCGTAGCTAGCCAGTCAGACACAAAACACACAGTAAATGTTAACAGCATTGGGAAAAAAATAAATTGTCGGTTAAATATTGGATATAAGGACATAAATGTACCAAGTAATCAAAAGAAAATCTATATACCTCAGTAGAATGGCAAGGACCTGAATTACCTACCTTTAAGTACAGCACGATGCTGGCCAACACTCATCTAATATTTTTGCGACTACCACTCAAACAAACCTCGATATGTCCACATAAAAATCCACCAACAACAAACAGAGACTTGAAAACGCGTTCTACAATGCCTTATCTTTGATGTATAAGAGTGGGTATTCTCTGTAAAGGGTTAACCTAAGATATAAACACTCTCAAAGTTCCTTTACTTTCCTCCATTTGCCAACACTCGAAGAAGGGGAAAATAACGCACCAGTGCGCATGCGTATAAGCGTCATATCACGTGATTCAATAATACATCAGGTGACGTCACGCCGCAAATAACGCAGCGTGGCAGCGCGATCCTGTCTTGTTGGCGGACTCCCCAACTCAACTCTATATTAGCTTTTACAGTTTTGAGATTTATAAATAAAAACCCTTTAAATATAAAACCTTATAAGAGTTTAGTTAAATACTAAAGAGGCGAAAAAACACATCGAAACTGTTTTCGGTTTCTTTAGAAAAATAGATCATTTATTGATTCCCATATCCTGTCGAGAAGTAGAGCCGTGTATAAATTACAAACAGTTGACTTGATGCTATGCAAACTCGCCACATGAATCAACTTCATAATAAATCTCCTATCCGTCAGTGATCGAGTATACCAACGACGACGTTTCGACGTCTATTGGAACCTTTACCTTGTAAAAACATCACAAAGGCACCGTGCGTCAAACCAATTTAAAAGAAAACACAATCAGAATATAAAAGGATTACTCCCGTCCGGTTTACGAAAGAATGCACTGCAATGAATAGAATATTGCTCAATACTTTAAAAACCGGTTTATCCTGTTATCAATCATTTACCGATTTCAATAGATTTTTTCCTGGAGTCGCATTTCTCCGTTGTTCACTAGGTTGAATGTTCCTTGAGAAATATATACGATCCTACTAGAAATCCACTACCTCTAGTCTTTAACCCATCTGACAATAGAACGTAAAGATTCTTCCATTCAACCCAGATGTTCCGAGGGTCCTTCATAAAACAAAGATGGCAGATTAAAATGCCGTTCGAGTCGAGTTATCTCCACAAATCCACACGTTGTACGCCATGCTACACTGCGAAACCGATTAATCTCCTACTACAATTCCATTTTGTTCTAGTTTTGTCAATATGTATTGGTAAAGAACGGTATTTCACACTTGAACCCGTGTGGGACTCGAGACTCGATGAAGAAAACAAAGCCATTTACTCGCCATGAATTACAAGCAAACAATACCATCATGCCTTGCGTAAATAACACCCACAATGCCTTGCAAGACCTTTCAGCGTCTCAAATATTTCTGGGATAAGTGTTTCTTTGTTTGACGGTTGACCATATCAGTATATCTTATCACGCGTTAAAAAGAGAGAAGACAACTAAAGCAAAAGGAAATGGCTTTGTGGTTTTAAAGCTGAAAGGATTGATTCAGAGTATTGCGGTGTAGCCCTGGAAAATTTCAATGTCATTCTTAAAAAAGAAGTCAGCTTTATATTTCCCTCCCTTATCCCAATACTTTCCTACTCTAAAACGTCCCTTGATTCTTTCACTTTAGTCAACACGAAATGGTCCTAGTGGCTACCATATTTAGAGAGACAAAATCCTACTGAAACGTTGGAGGACATGATTGACAGGTATAAGGCGGCACCTTCAGCTATAAATGCACTGTTGTGACATCATTTTTACACTTATAAGCCTGTTGTGTACAAGCCAAATATGTGCTGGGAAAACGGCTTAATTCTCCGTCTTCTAATCTTCAGTATAAAACAGTTTTCGCTCTTATCAGTTTGTGGGATCTTTCGGTGGGATTTGAGGAAGGAATATATGGAGTGACGAGATCGAAGAAAAAGATAATAATTAAAGAAATAGATAATAGAAGAAATATAAAGATAGGATAGGAAATGCAGCCCCCGCGTGTCAATTACGAATAGGATATGTTTTATATGCTTTTTTCATTCGCATCAATATAAAAACCGCCTGGCTTTGCCTAGAAAATAGGAAACATTGAGTTCAGGGTTAATTCCTTTTTTTATTTTTTTGACCTCTTCAATCATGTTTATGAACAACCTTTCGTCTACTAATGTTTTTAGATGACTTTAGAGTCTCTTAAATAGTCCATTCATTCTTGCCATT
>JANTNT010228599.1:0-14830 GCA_024752375.1 Entacmaea quadricolor
TCTCAGTTGAGGCCAGAAGCTGTTGTAACCAGCAAAAATCACCAGCTTCTGGCCTCAACTGAGAACTCATGACAATCTATACCAATGTATTATTATCAGTGTTAATTTATCTAAATACTGGTTATCAGGCAAACATGAAATTTTATCAAATTACAATATCCTGCACTTATATAAAAGAAAACTAGTGATTAATCTAGTTTGAGCTGCATTGGTGTATAATGCATAGACTTAATGGATTGGTTGTTGGTAATTTGTCTCTTTTTTATTCTGATGAAGGACTAAGGTCCCAAACATCAGTTAAGTATACTCGTTTTTATATACAGTGTTCCAAATTACCTACAATCTATCCATTGATGGTTACAGCTTAGTTATTTGTTGGTTATTGGCCAGAATATCCACCAACTTCACTACTTTATCAATCTACTTCAATATGTTCTGAGAAACCTGGTTTGTTGAATAGAAAATGTTTATATTACACTTAATATTTTTCTATTTACCCTAACCTTGAATAGCTAAGAAGTGAGTTAGAGAAGTCAGCTGATTTGTTGAGAAGAGAAAGGATCTTACGCAGGAGACGTCTACCAGCCACTCCCCCCTCATCAGTGGTGAGTGAAAAATTCAAAAATGTCCAGAAACATTTAAACACACCATTTTTTTGACATAACAGAGACATTTAATACAGCAGTATTTTTGCCCAGAGGTCTTCAGCATCTATTATACCATGTGGTAGAGCTGTGACACTGACATTCAGATGAATTCACAAATAGCAATGTAACAAAAATTAAACATTAGGATTTGCATATTGTCCACATGTAGGATAGGTGCAGTACAATAGGACTCAAAAAAGGCACAACACCAAATCCCCTCATCTAAGAATCCCTTAGTTAATCCATCCTACAAATCCCATTATGAAATCATTAGAACAGAGCTCGGACACTAAGGATAGTCACTGCCAGAGTTTCTTTGTGTCCTTTAGTTAGTGGTTTTTTTATGTCCCTCCAATATTGGTTTGTTAGGTGAAGTATGGAGGGATAGGACTGCCATTCAAGTCATTATACAAGCCACTCTAAAGTCTAACCATTTGTAGCTGTGATTACAAAGGGAGCATTTTCTTCTCAGTTGTTTTTAAGACCCTGAGCATTGGTCCAGCTGGGACTCAAACCACATCCTCCAGCACAACAGACCGAAACCCAACCCACCAATTGCAACCAAGCTTTTTGCTCTTTAAAAATTTGCAATGCACAATATCTTGAAATTTGTCTCATTTTGACTTTGTGGCCCTTCAAGTTTGGATGCACACCTTGAGAAACTGGTGTGTAAGCATTTTCTTTATTTTTCTTTTTGGAAAAAGTTTTTTTTATAATGTCAATCAATACTGAAAAATCATGCTATTGTCAATAGCAATACTTTGTGTTTATCGACAAACACATTTTAATGTAAAGTGCCAACTGAAAAATCATGCTATAGTCAATAGCGATACTTTGTGTTTATCAACAAACACATTTTAATGTAAAGTGCCAACCATAATCACAATAACTTTTCACAAGTTGCTTTGTTCAAGCAGTGAATCATTTTCTGGTTGGAACATGAATAACAAAGGCTTGTGTCACATAAAGTATCAGTATTTGGTGGTTTTATTAATTCTTTTCTGTTGTTGATTTCTTTGCAGTCAGAAGAAGAAGCACAACCAAGGAGAAGTAGAGGACGTGGTAGTGTGAGGTTTAGTGATGATGTGAGATCAGAAGTGAGTTCATTTTTTTTAAAAGTGAATCTATACAGTGCTTTCATATGACACAACATGGAAAATGTCTTGTCACTAGTGCTTGCATTGTGTACCATAGAAAATACCACAGATATTTTACAACTTACATTCTGGTTGATTGTATTTTTTGTGTGGATTTAAATTGGAGGGCCACTTGTTTCTTAGTGTTTGTAAATTTTTGTCACTCCTGTAAGATTTGTCTTCCTATCCCATCCTGTACACTTATCCTACCCTATCCAATCCTATTGTATCCTATCCTATCCTGTACAATTATCCCATCCCATCCCATCCTATCCTATCCTATCCTATCCCATCCTAACCTATCCCATCCTATCCCATCCTATCCTATCCCATCCCATCCCATCCCATCCTATTCTATCCTGTACACTTATCCTATCCCATCCCATCCTATTCTATCCTGTACACTTATCCTATCCCATCCTATTCTATCCTGTACACTTATCCTATCCCATCCCATCCTATTCTATCCTGTACACTTATCCTATCCCATCCCATCCTATCCCATCCTATCCTATCCTATACATTTATTCTATCCCATCCCCCTTCCTATTCCATCTCATTTACCATCCTATCCTATCCTATGCAAATCCCATCCTTTCCCATCCCATTCTATCCTACCCTACCATACACTTTCATATTCTACCCTTTGTCTTTTATCACATCCACCCCATCTTATCTTATTTGCTATACTCTATCCTATAATATCCTATATTGATTTCTTGTAGGTTGAAGATCTAAAGCAAGCTGTAAGGGAAATGAAAAGTGAACAAAACAGGCTATCTGGAGAACTTGATCCTGAAAGAGATGAGAGGTACTTAAAATTTGCCTTTTTGTAGCCTTGCTGTACTTCGTAAATAAATGAACAGAGCAGATTTCGTATTCATGACTGTGAAAAAAAAACACGGCACGCGACACGGTCACGGCACGGATTCCTCCAATCATACAAAGTAAAACATTGCAACGTTAACGTGTCACGTCATCGAACACTCAAACGGTTTCTTTTGCAAGCCAATCGCAAGGTGTGCGCGTCAATTCTCATCCAATCGCATTGCTTTCACACGTCAGGTATCACTAAACGGCACGACACGACACAGCACGAACGTTTTCAAGACGTACTTTTTTCACAGTCATACGAAATCTGCTCTAAATGGAAAATTGCTGTGGTACATCTACAGTGGTGGCTATTCGTCCACTGAAGTCCAGTTGGAATTTAGAAATATTGATTTTTACGGAGGGAGAAAAACCGGACAAAACCCAACAAACAACTCTTCACATATGACGCTGAGCCGGAATCGATGCCGGATCAAAGTGGTGAGAGGCGAGCACTCTCATTGCGCCGATACCAATGCTTCCCAAGATTTTTATAAAATCATTTGTCATTTAGTCACCTTTTACATAAAGATTATTTACTTGTGAGACCTGGATAGGGAAAAGGTCTCGACCTACAGACTCCGTCCGATTTCAGGGCCGAGGGAGAGTTTTCCCTATGCGGACCGACTTTAGGACGGTAATTAACTTATATTTTTCTAGTACGGTATAAGAATTGTGCGTTCTGATTGGCTGGTTTTTCATGATACCGGTTCCGGTCAGAGTTTGAGATTTCTTCCCACACAAGCAGCCAGTCAGAGCATTTTAAATAGACACCAGAAAAAAATAAACACTTTTTTTGCGGTACATTTTTGTTACCTCAAAATTATTAAAATGTGTTTGCATTTATTTAGCTTTTTCATTAAATAGATAAAAAAATCACTTGTCGTTTTGGTCAATAGCATTCACTAATTTTTCAAAATAAAATTCCAAAATAATCTGCCTTAAACATCATGCTTCACCTTAAGCAGTTTTCCTTTGCATTACTAGGAAGCTATAGTTTCTTTAATCCCAACAAATTTTTAAAAATTAGACTGAAACTGCATAACTACGTCTACGTTTATATAGATATAACCTGGACAGCAGAAGGCTACACAGTCGACATGGTAGCATGAGGGGACCAGAAGAAGCCCTCATGGAAAGGTAAGAGGAAACGAACACAGTGGCAAATTAATCCCAGCTGCCTGTTGCGCACAGACTTGGGCTATGTGCAGTATTTGGACTTGCCTCTCGTTTGACTTTGCGATAACTTGAACTTGCTCAAATTTCTCGCAAGGTTGAGTCGACTTGAGTTTTATTTGAATTTTACGAACACAAGCTACCGCAAGTAAACAGAAGCAAATTTGCGTTCTGCCTTGAACAGGACTTCATAGAAAGATCAAGCATCCATGTATTTGCCATATAAAGCACTCCATCTCTAACCTACATGTATAATAAAGCCTTGTTCACACTAGCGTTAATCGTAATCTTAATCGTAGTCCCAATCGTAAGCAGCGGTGAACCTAAATTCGTTATAGGGAAAGGCTTCTAAGAGAGCTCAGAGATACTGAAGATGCCAGCAGGAGACAAGCTGAAGTTCTAGTAAAGGTAACACTTTAGTTAAAACCAAAACAAAATAATAAAATGATATTGTTGTCAATTTTGACAATTTTGGCATTCATAAAAGAAAGAGGGAAGCTGAATAATTAAGTGATTGTTTGTACTTACTGCTAACAGGGACTTGATGCCGAGAGGGATGTATTGAGAGAGAGTCAAAGAATCGCCAGTGCGAGAGAAGGAGAATTAGAATCTCTCAAAAACCAGGTAAAGATAAAATTCTGGGAAGAAGTACCAAATACGTTTTTACAGGCCGGGTAAAATCCTTTCGTTTTAAACTTGAAAAGTCAAAGGATGAAAAATGCTATATCGCCAGTTTTTTTGCACCTTGTTAGTTTTTATTTTTCGTTGTGTTCGAGACATACTTAACTTGATATTTGCCGTAATGTTCATCACAGTTGCAGGCAGCACAAAAATCTCAACAAGACGAAATAGAAAAACGCTTAAAGGAAATCCAACAAGAGGTGAGAGAGTTGATAATATATGCCTGTCTGTAATGCACTTTAATAAAATAATATTAGACCAGATAATTTTTGCTGTTTTTTTCCTTTTTGTTCTGTTTTTGCCACATCGTTGCGCTAAAAGTTGTCCCGTTTCGAATTGGCGCAAAAAGTTGTCGTTCAAAATCGTCCTTCGTGTACCCAGGGACAAATGCAGGAATTTGTCAAGGGGGTGTCCCAGATGCAGGAATTTGTCAAGGGGGTGTCCCATATATGCATATAATGCAAATGTGTATAGGAATGTTATGAAGTCGTAAATGGTTTTTTAAAAAGGCAAAAGAGTGGTGTATGGGGGTCTGTCCCGCCCACCAATGGACACCCCTAGATCCCGTCCCTGGTAATGTAATATCACCTATATTTAGGGGGATGCAAAAAAGTTTGCTATTAAAAATACTACGAAAAGTCAATGATAAATTGATTTCTAGCTGAGATGGGATTATTTTTTATCTTATTCTAAAAGATGCGAGCTGAGCGTGAGATGTGGGAAACAAAGCAAAGAGAAGTAGGCGAACTGACAAGTGAACTGCGAAACGTTCGGGTAAGTAATGTTGTTTCGTCTTAAATTGGTTTTATTAAGGCTAACAATATGGCTCATAATCACAACGCTGTGTTCCCGCTACAAGGACCCGCAGCAATACCCATCGTGTGGACGGGACATGAAATGATATCGCTAGAACGTGTTTGAGCAGCATTTTCCAATGTATGTACAAGATGTGATTTTGTTGCTGCTACATGTTGCCGCTATCAATGTTTCTTGGTTTGTACGGAATATGATTTTATTGATGGTGTCTCTAGGACACGTTCCTGCTTAAAGCTCTGACCCCTAGTGTTCTAGCATCTTTACACAGGGAACAATAATATTTAAAACAACCGCCAGGAGATTTTTATTTGTTATTATTTCTCTTTGTATTCAGTCTCTTTTGGACACCGCCTCAGACAAGAAAATAAAGGACGAAATACGATCTGTTGCAAGGTAAGCGGAAATACTTGAATTAAAAAAATAAATACTCGAATATATAAAAAAGTTTAGTCTTACCGCTGTTTTATTATTGTGATATGGGGGACAAAGGCAACAGTTTTAATGTTTTAATTAGGTGTGCTTCATAATAAGGGTGCACGAATAATACTAGATTTACCACCTCGATCTTCAGCCAGTGAGGCCTTGGAAAAACTCTCATAAAAAAAACTTAATCAAAGAAGAGCAGAACATCGAGCTATTTTCATGTATAAATGTTATCATAATTTATTAGAACATACTTTTGAGTTTAAACAAAATAAAGATTTCAATACAAGAAATAAAGATAACATTCGTATCGGTCAATGTCAGTCACTGGGTGGGGTAATTTTTACAACCCTTGATTTTGCTGCCAAAGAATTGAACACACTTTTGTAACAATATTCGTAATGCTTAAGTTAGTCAATTAATTTTTAACATTACATTGCAATTAATATTTATTAGATTTTTACCCATTTGTAGTATATACTGTAGTATTTTAACTTATTATATTTAACTCATTTATATTTAGGTTATTTTAATTTTATGTTAGGACCCTACTGTAAATCACTTATATTCTCTTTAAAGATTATTATTAATACTTTTTATTTCAATTTATAAATATTAACACCAGTAAAACGGTCCAGCACTTCAAGGAGGACAGAAACTTGGAAGCCAGAATTGAACGAATATTAGAACTTTAGGAAAGGCCCCAAGGTCATTTTAGAAAGGAATTTAGTTAACATTCTTTGAAAAGCCTACAATTTGTGTGTGTGTGTGTGTGCGTGCGAAAGTAGAAAATGACAGAAAATCGTTCATTGTGGAGCGGTGTGCCACTCACTTCATTAGAAGCTGTTTCAGAATTCCTCTTGACTCGATGCACGTATTAAGCTTGCATTTCGCTTTTGTCTATCTTTATCGTTTTCATAATAATATTTCAAGTCTTATATATATTTTCTCAGTGAACTGGAAGCAGAAAGACGCGAGTTACAAGAAACCAATCACGAGAAAAGAGTTCTTGCTGCTCGTGTTGATGACCTGGCAAGTAGACTGGAGCAGTCTGAACGAGAACGCAGACAGGTAGATCAGTTCTAGTTGCCCTTGATAGCGCAATATAACAAAAATTACACACTTGCGATTAAATCAAGTGGTTCACCGTCCACTAAACTTAAAGGTTTTGTTACACTAGGTAATTGTCCTTGCAACTTGTCTCGCAATTTTGTTGCAAGATAAAAATAGTGCGTTATAGTTGCAAGAACCGACGGGTATGTTACACTAGGTAATGTTTTGTGCAACTTATCTTGCAATGGCGACAGCAAAGGACTGCGATAAACACGACGCATGAATAAAAGCGGACGTTATTGGTTGTTTACAAAAATCGTTGCGAGACAAGTTGCAAGGGGGTGTTAAACTGGCAATGTCTCGCAATTTTGTTGCTAAAATCTACTACGACGCTTGGGTGACACGGAACAATTATTATGGTTCCAAGATGAGGCAGGACTTGATGCTTTCATACATTTACTGTATTTTATCAAGTCCTGCCTCGTCTTGGAACCATTGTTTCGTGGTCACTCAAGAGAATTCGGGTAATGTGAATTGTCTTGCAACTTGTCTCGCAACAAAATCCCGAGACAAGTTTTTATGAAAATTGCCTAGTGTAACAGCGCTTTAAATGGATACCTCAGTCTAGAAAGTTGACGGTAATCGAAACTAAAGAAGACGGTAATCGAAATTAAATCTCCAGTTGTTACTTTTTGGACCTTTTTTGTGCTCGCATGTGTAACTGCGATTGTTTTGTGACGTTATCCACATGTGCTGAGAAAAAGAAAGCACCAAGAAAAGAAAATGTATCTGTTAACTTTTCCTAGTTGAGTGAAGGCTTCAGATGCGCTTATCAGTATGGAAATGAAGAGTTCGCTTTGAGTTAGCTTAAATTATTTCGATTTCTTTCTCGTATGAACCAAACTTATTGCCGATTGATAGGATATAGGTAATTTGGAACACCGTGAATAACCGCCAACCGGATAGCTCAGTTGGATGGGGCGCTGGTCTGTTGTGCAGGAGGTCGTGGTTCGATTCCCAGCCAAATCAATACTCAGGGTCTTAAAATAACTGAGGAGAAAGTGCTGCCTTTGTAAAACTATCTGCAAATGGTTAGACTTTCGAGTGGCTCGGATGATCACTTAAAATGGCGGTCCCGTCTCTCCATACTTCACCCAACCAACCAGTATCGGAGGGACGTAAAAGAACCACTAAGGACGTAAAGAAACCAAGGTGACCATCCTTGTGGGAGAGGATAGGGGATTCTTAGGGGATGGAATTTGATATTGTGCCTAGTAGGGGACCTCGTGTCCTATCCTTCACCTGTCCTTCGGGCAAATCATATAGATAAAAGAAAAAAACGAGTATACTTAACTGATGTTTCGGTCATTTGTCCTTTGTCGGAGTAAAAGAGAATAAGTCAGTTAAGTAAACTCGTTTTTATTCACTGTGTTCCAAATTACCTACAACCCATCCATTTTTTCTATGCATTATGCACCGACGCAGCTCCAACTAGATTACCCTCTAATTTTCTTTTGTGTTTCGAACTTGTCCTTTATTTTAAGCTTCCTCACTAGAAAGAGAATTAAAATGTGACAAAACAGACTTCAATTTCAAGCCTTTTGTTGTTTTTAGGTTCTCGCTGAATTGGATTCTGCTGTCAAGAAGCTTGACCAATCAGAAGGGGGCAAAACTGTCCTTTCTCAACAGGTATTCTTTACTTTGCTTCGCGATTTATCTTTTTCATTTCCTAAAAAAATAGTATTCTAGCTGAACCCCCACCAGGAGGGTCTACTAATCGGGGACACGACAGTTATAGATCGAATTGGGATTTAGACATGTTGATTTTTACGGAGGGAGAAAAACCAGAGAACCCGGAGAAAAACCCTCGAAGTAAGGGAGAGAACAAAACAACTCTTCTCACACATGAATCCCGAGCTCAGAAATCAAGTCTGGATCTCAGTGGAGAGAGGCATCGTGGTAGCAGCGCATCTAACCAACATACTTCTGTTCCCATTCCAATGATCTTAGCGATAAGATTCTATGTTCCTTCTCAAGTGCTACTAGTAAAGAAGGAAATAATAATAAAAAGAATATACCTTCAAGGTGAACAATCGGGGGTCATGCTTTGAGCTCGTGAAGCGCGTTTATTTCTTTGCGAATTCCTAAGAAAGTATAATTTTCTAAAAGGTTATGAAATAAGGTTTCCATAAAAAATAACAGTTTATTATGATATCGCTTATTTCAGGAGGTATGATTTATTTTATAAGGAGGGTGCCTTTTTGAAACTGATGTTTATTCTCCCTCAGATTTGACTGGATGGATCAACTTTTTATCATATCTGTTTCTCCACATGTTGATTAAAATGTCTCGAGTTTCTGAATTAACGCTTTGTTATTTTTTAAAGCAATTTCAAAGATATACCTACATATTTTCGATGTTCAGTTGTAGAAAAGTCATATTTCAGGAATTAAAAAGAAATTTGAAAAACTAAGACACGCTTTTGCGATTCAGTGATGTATAAATCGACTTACCAAATTTGACTGAAATTGGTTGAATAGTGAGGGAGAATAAACCTTTGAAAGTTCATGTATTTCAAAAAAACTGTTTGCTAGAAAAAGCCACTTTTTTGACGGAATTAAAATCGCTATTTGCCTAGGGTAATTATCATCGACACCTTTACAAAATGTTAGCCAATGATCGTAGGGCATGTTATCTGATCTTGAGGTTCAGTTACCAGATACTGGCTCCTAGTTACAGAGCGAGTTGGTGTCTGTAGTTCATTTGGGTCTTATTTCTTCACAGTGTTTACGATAGTATGTCCTGTGCATTTTTAAAGAAAGCTATTATGTTTAAGAGTCAGGCTCACTCTTTCAAGAGGTCGACTTCTGTTTATTATTGGTCAGAGCCCATCGAATCCTCCGCTCCTATACGGCTTGGAAATTTATTTTACGCATTTTTGAGGAAAATTTAAAGAAATTCTTACCAAGTCAAGGCACTTACGGTCATAAAACATATTTTTGTGAATAAAACAATAGCCAGTGTAAGCATAAAATATTTTGCTTTTTTTAACTAGATAAATGGCAAGAGACGTTATTTTGCTCAAAAGTAAAGCCCTTTGACGTTAGGTGACAGCTGCTGTCATGACCAAGATACCTGTTGCTGGACCATTCGAAATACTTTCAATCCTTTATCTCCAAAATTAAAAAAAGTTATCGAATCATATTTTAAGAAAAAAGATAGATCTTTACTTAAGCAACTGATATTTTTCAAAAAAAAATGGCCATTTTGAGGAGAATTGTATCCCGTGATACCTCGGTTAAATAAATGTACTAATCATATACAAAAAGGCGTAACTGGGAAAATGGCTGGTTTTTTAAGGCTTTTCTCTTGTATAAAGATCTGGTGAGGGACCTCTTCAGCCATGATTTCTTTTAATTCTATAACCTTTTCAGATAATCTAATTATTAATTATATTTTAGGCGGACGAGACAAGGCGGCGGTTCAATCAGTCTGAGGCAGAAAAAAACCAGCTTTCAAATCGACTGGAAGAGTACCAGGCAAAACTACAAGACAACGAAGCGGCCAGGAAAAGACTTCAGTCCAGGTTAGAGGCACTGGGACGAGAAGTGAGCGAGGGACAACAAGACAGAGAGCGGTTAATCGGGCAGCTCGACGTGCTTCGTAATCAGGTTTGAAACTGGCTTCATGTTCTGTGATATGATGAGCGAATGGACCATTCTTCTTTTGACTTCTGGATGTCACAACTATAAGAATCGCTTTCAAATTCTATAAAATGAAGCCAGACCGGTTTTACTCACTCCGGTTGCTGAACCAACACGAATAAGTCGTGCCGTTTTGAGTCCAGACGGCTTTATTGATGTAGTCGGTAAACGCGGAAGAATCTCATACCGGACTGCCTTTCTGACCTTTTTTCAATGCCTGCACGCTTTTGGCCAGCAATTATGCTTGTGAGATGCGCAGTAAAACCCGAATTGATAAAACGCTGTTGTTAGAGCTCGTGGCGTTTGAAATCCTTAGATCCCATGTGAACGAACTACGCATTTCGATCGTACCGGTCTCGTGCAGACGGCTGTAAAAATTATGTACCGGCATGAGTTCGTACCAGTACCATGTAAATATCCCTTAAAAAAACAAGAGAAACTACGAAAACGATTTTGGTAATTGTAGTATCATTACGTCATAAGAGGAACTCCATTAAAAAACACGTGTGTGGATATTTAGGACAACAAAAAATACTGCACACAAAATATTTATAACTGAATGCTTGACTTCAAGACGTGACTAAACTTGGAAGTAGAAGTGGATCGAAGTAAGAAAAATGTGCACGTGCCACTATTAATAACCTGTTATGGTTGAACTTGCCATAGATACTCGACTTCTTCACGTTCGCCATCACTCTGCCAGTACAAATTCAGAATCAAATGTTTAGCTTCAGAGTTTTGTTTGCCATACGCTTTGTATTTATTTTGCACTTTTTTCAAGGTATCTCAAGCGGAGCGCGAGAAGGAGGAGATTGTTAAACAAGTCGCCAAGGCAACTCGAGGAACAACTCCACGACGACAATCTCTCGGGCCGATCCTCAGCCACTCCAGAAGAAGTATGGTAAATGGTTCGGGTGATGTCAATGAGCTACGACAAAATATCGATCGATTGGAGCGTGATTTGAACACCAGTCGGGTTGGCTTCGGAGATTCGGATGGAAGGCGAGGTTTCGGACGCGGAGAGTTCGAGAGACAAGACATCAATCAAACTTTAGATCAGTTTCGAGATGACATGGACATAAAGGACGAGCAACAGGAACGCTTGATTTCGCAAATGAAACAATTGTTAGATAAATACGAACAGAGTGAAGTTGAAAAGCGTAGGTTTGCAGAAGAACTTGACAATGTTAACAAGAGTTTAAAACAAAGAAACACGGATATACAAAAGCTAAACGAAGAGCTTGAAAACAAAGAAAACCTTTTGAAGGAGAGCGAGAAGAAAAGAAGTGAATTAAAAACGAAGGCCGTCAATTCACTAAAAGAGTGAGTCAAAACATGTTATTTAGTGGTGTCTTTTCCCCAGCGACCTTTCCATAAGTGTGTATTGTTGTTTGCAGCTATCGAGGAAAATGCAAGAGACTGGAACGAGAAGCAGATCAAGGAAAAGAAGCAATGGTAAGCACATAGGAATTGCTTCATCACGTGACGGCAGCCATATTGGATCGCAGAACAGTAGAATCTATTCTCTATCTCTTGGGTACTTTCCTTTTAAAAATTCACTTCCTCAAGTGAAAGAGAGACTTTTTCTGCCATCCAACATGGTATCCGAAACACGATGGTACAAAACATTTTTTAAATTAAGTTGTTTTTCAGATTTCGTCGTTTGTGTTGACATAAAAACAAACAAATTGAGCGAATAGTGTGAATAATAAAATTTCTTTTAAAGAAGCATGATAAAATTTCATACTTATTTTAGAAACTGTATTTAATTTATTACCTTTATTCCTCCAATATAGGCTCGTAACGAAAGATTAGAAAAAGAGATGCGAGAATTGAGATCTATTAACACTAGTTCTACTGGTAAGCAAGCATTTTCTAGTCAAGGTCTTTAGGTGTCTAAATAAATGTTCCCTAGTGTTGTTTCATAAGGGATATAAGAAACCGGTCAATAATTAGGGGAGGGAGGGCTGATGCAAATGGGGGAGGCCATTATTTTTCATTTAACCTTCAAGGGGAGGGTCACAAAAACTTGAGCATGCCTTTGGGGGGTTCAACTTTTTGTACAGAATCTTGTAGGCAATGGGTTGATAGTGCAACCAATATAGTGACATTTTGTAAAGCTTCATGACATTAAAGTTTCTTGTCTTGACGTCAGGACCCTCTTTTAGTACTTCCAGAAGAGATCTAGATGATTTAATGGTAAGTTTTAGTTTTTATGATAGTGTTTGTCTCACCCCACGGGCTTCCTTTGTTAAAGCATTTACCCCAAACAACTGAAATATAACTGTCATTATTTGATTGTGTTTCTTTAGGATCAACGGCAAAGACTAAACGACGAGCTTGCACTGAAAAATGCTGAGGTAAGAAACAAGTTAAAATAGTTTGTCAATATTTACAGTAAGTAATTTTCATTCTCTTTTTATTGTCCCTATTTTGTCTTTAGATTCGTGAACTACAGGCTGTCAGATATAACAGTGAAAGAGATGTGGCAGAGTTAAGAAAACAAGTCGAGAAGGTAAAATAATCGTTTTCACTCCGTCCCTGGAGAACTAAATGACAATGGCAGCCATGCTGGTGTACCTCGTCTAACAAGAGATGCTTATATGACGCTTGTTGGTGTACCTCTTGTAACAAGAGACGCTTATAATCCGACCCTCCAAATGCTCTAGATTAACTAGTGGCAGTCTGACTCGACTAGTTTTACTAATTTCAGACTGCCAGTATCACTTCTTTTGTGACTTAATTTTGTTAATTACACATTATAATTGCAAGATGCGAAATAAATTGTTGTTGTTGATGTTGTTATAAGGAATGCTTTGACAGCCATGACGTCACATGAAAACGATCTAAAACAATCTTTTTGTGTAATTTGACATTTTAGGCATTTGATTTAATTACTGTGCATGCGTAACAAGGTTCTGAGGTACCACGCAATCGCAGTAAATAGTTATTTATGGCTCCTTAAAATTAATTTCGTCCCCAGAGTCTGCGTTCCTGGTCTGGGCCGAGATACGCGAGGCTCTGGCATAATCATCAATTATTTTGCCAATTTTCATTGGCTGATTCAAATTAAAACTCCTCGTGCACGTTAGTTCTGCTGGAAGTATATTTTTGCCACTTGATAAAGCTGTCATTAAATGAGCAAAGCTGTTGTAGATAGAGTTCGAGTCCCGGCCTGACCAACACTCAGGGTATTAAAATAACTGAGTAGAAAGTGCTACCTTTGTAATGATATCTGCAAATGGTTAGACCTTCAAGTCTTCTCGGATAAGGACTTTAAACCGTAGGCCCTGTCTCCCATCCCTTCCTTAACCTGTATCATGGGGGACATTAAAGAACCTGTTGAAGTGTTCGTAGAAGAGTAGGGGATTGTCTCCCGGTTCAACAGCCTATTCCAATTGGAGGCATAACGTACAAACTACTAATTATTTTCTCATGATTGTAAGCTGCGCAGCTGCCAATGGCGCCATACTAGGCAGCCCGTAAAAGTCCTCCACTGATGATTGTAAATTAGTTCTGAAACGCCCCTCGGAGAGAACTAATTTACATTTACATAGAGAAGATCATAGGAGCCGATTCAAATCAGAACTCTTGGCCTCTGAACTGAAATTGAGTTTGTCGGTGCCTTGGCGTTTCTCGACGCAGAACAGAGGAACGCTATTCTTGGAGTGCACGTTACGTCACAGCCGCCATGTTGGTTGACGATAACAAAGCATTCCTAATTAGTTTTACTTAATCTATCATCGGTTCTATCTTTGTTATTCATGTCTCAAGAGTGATGTGGTAATGTGGTTGCACACCAAGAATGGGGACAAGATTAGGTTGCTTAAAGAGAGAAAAAAGAAAAGTTCTCTTCTCGATTCCTTCTCCATCCATTCATCCATCAAAAAAAAAAAACATTCATAACTATTTTTGCGCCTCACTTTTTGAATTTCTCATTACCTTTAGCTCGAAACAGATCTTCGTACACATCAGGCGCAGTCTTCAATGGCAAACTTGGAAAAAACGAAACTGGAAGAAGTAAGCTCTTTTATGCATTGTTTCGCTCATTTTAGTCCAAGTCACGGCTTTTGCTTTCTAATTCTTTACTTTCTGTAACTGACTCCCCTTGTTCGTCCAGGCTCTCCAGGTTGCGCAACGAGAGAAAGAACAGGAAATTAAAAAATTCGAGGTATGCAATTTGTTGGTGTTGTTGGTTTTAAAAGCCAATGCACCATTTTTCAAGTATTGCGCACTCATCTAAGTCTGTCTCTTTTACTCCGACGAAGGACTAACGTCCGAAACGTCAGTTAAGTAAACTCGTTTTTATTCACGGTGTTTCAAA
>JANTNT010228710.1:0-14830 GCA_024752375.1 Entacmaea quadricolor
TCAAAGGCCTTAGTGCAGTCTTCTTCTGTCATTACACGTTTAGGGTTCGTAATTTACCTATTACGCTATATGCCTTAGATATCTCAAGTGACAATTTATCTTCAATTTCTGAACATTTTTTAAAGAAGGTTTAAGGAAAGTTTGTTTGGTTAGAACGAATAAACTAGAGCTTAAGCTAGTATAAATTTGGACAGGAATAACTTTGAATGGTAATTGTGGACCATGTTCATTTTGTGCTGTAGGGGACGGGATAAAATTGGGTGGATTGATGGGAATATCAGTATTGTCAATGTCTTGTAAATTTAAGAATAGTTTCTGGATGTTTCTAAATCTATATTTGTTGATGAAAGGTATGATCGGTCTGGTAAATCAATTACTAGTGTACTTCTTCTTATGCAGACTGCCAGACTACCATCAAACACGCCTGCCCAGAGAATCAATTCTAGGTCTAAAATGGGATACTTCGAAGATTAATAATACCAGTATCGTTTCAGTTCAATACTCATAACCTCGATTTGACATTGTTATAGCCAGGGTAATGCGCACTGAGTTTCTATGATATTTACTCTGTAAACATTCCCGCATAACAGACCGCTCTCTTATCAACTGATCCATCCGGGTCGCGGTAAATAATTTGCAAGGTCGATGGTTCCAATGTTTGAGGAATTTAAAAAAGTGTACGCTTTTCTTTATGTGTGTCCTTTCCATTTTGCTCAATATGAAGGGCGCGAAACATTATTATCAAATTATGGGATGGGAATCCTGTGGTTTACTAGTTACAGCGCCCGCGCTACCGTCGTCAGCGGATTACCTGCGTGATTTTGCTACTTTTTTGTGCGCAAACGAAGAGAAGCTATTGCCGGCGAAAATAGGAAAGATGGTAGGTATGCTATTAAATCCAAATCCATCCTATTCTCTTCAAACCTGCCTAAAACTAAATGTCAAAGAAAATATTATGAGGAATGTATTTTGTCGTTATAGCTTAATATTAACGCCACCCCGAACGTTAAATGGCGTAAACAAGGTGAAGAAATTGATTAATATTTTCTGTCAATTCATAGCAACCTGGGATTATTCTTCTGAAAGAGGGGACCGATTCTTCTCAAGGGATACCTCAGCTTATAAGTAATATCAATGCTTGTCAATTCATTGCCAATGCTGTCCGTACGACGCTGGGTCCACGGGGAATGGATAAACTTATGGTGGACAACAGAGGTGTGTACAAGAAAGGGTGTGTTTGTACGAATTTGACAACTTACTCCACGTGTTTATGAAATTACCTTCAAATACACTGTTTTCATAGATTTTCTTTTCTTTTTTGTAGGGAAATCTACGATATCTAACGATGGAGCTACAATAATTAATCTTTTAGATATAGTACATCCTGCTGCTAAGACTTTAGTCGATATTGCTAAATCTCAAGATGCAGAAGTGAGTAGAATTATAATTTATGAAGTTTGTTTTTACTGAAAAAGGTAACTTGACTTTAGTGGTTTCTCATTTCCCTGCAATGACCATAGGTGAAATTTACTGTTGTGAATGAAATCTGTCCCAAGTAGACCTCTAATTTATCAATTAACTTGTTCAAATTTCTTTAACTTTTTTTTTTGGTTAATTTTTGATACATTGATTAGCTGCTTTTCGTTAATTTTTAACAGGTTCAATACAGTAGGAAATGAGGTCCTTTACTAGGAACAATATGAAATCTCATCACCTAAGATTCCCTTAACCTATCCCACAAATCCCATTAAGAAATTATGTACAGAAAACAGACACGAAGGATGGTCACCGCCAGAATTTCTTTACATCCTTTAGTGGTTCTTTTACATACTCTGGTATTAGTTAATTGGGTAACTAATATCAAGTAAGTAAGTGTTTATCCCAGCCACTCAAAAATCTAACCATTTGTAAATATAATTACGAAGACAGCACTTTCTCCTCAGTTGTTTTTAACACCATTAGTGTGCATCTCACCTGTCAACAGACTAGTACCCAACTATGCAAGGAATCTAGCTTGTGAAAGTACTGAACACAGAAGACTTAAATCATAAATTGGCTATCTATTTTGCCATTTATTTATTTTTTTACTTTGCTAGGTAGGTGATGGTACAACATCGGTTGTACTTCTGACATGTGAGTTTTTAAAGCAAGTCAAATCATTTATAGAGGAAGGTGTCCATCCACAAATTGTAGTCAAAAGTTACAGAAAAGCTGCAAACTTGGTAAGTCAAAAGATACATAAGCATTATTATTGATATATTTGTAGGGATTTAGAACTTTGTTTAGTGCAGAATTTAAATGAAATGTGTTGCTCTGAGGAACTGTTTGTTAACTATGGCAAGGGGAAGGCCAATGTTCAGAAGAGGGGGTACATTTTTGGAAAGCATTTAAAAACAGGGGTACATTTTTTTGGGGAAAAAATGGGGGAAAATTTTAATTTTTCAATATTTTAAGGAAATGGAGGAAGAATTATTCAGTGGGTTAAACTTTTGTAATTGTGAAGCTTGTTTCATTTTCAAAAAATTGCTAGCTTCACTCACAAAACATTTCTTGCTGTCTGCAGCAAAGTTAACTACGAACTAACAAAATAATATGCCTTTTGCATGATGGTGGCATTTTAATACTAAGACCAGTTCTTATGCTTTGTATTTTTTCTTTATTCAGATTTTTATTCCCTTATGGGAATAGTAAGACATTGGTGCTAATTAGACAACAAAAGAAAGTGAGCAAAGCATTCTGGTCTTAGTAGTAAACAACGTCATAATGCAAAAGGCTTATTCTCACTGTTTGTGTGAGAAAACACTATCCTTTCAAGCAAAAAGCAACCCTCACTTTGCTCACAGTAAAAAAGGTTATAGGAAAAGTCTAAAAATTTGTGCTTTTGCTCACACAGAATTAGTTAAATCTTCTCAAAATTTGCTTACATGAAATTCAAAACAAATTTTTATATCAAAGGCCTTTCACAACTCACAAAAGTACATTAAAAATTTTTGGATGATGTACTTGGATACGAAAATCATAAGTACAACTTAACTGATTGCTGAAAGGAATAGTGTCATGAAGTTTCTAAATATTTTATAAACTCTTCAACTAAGGAATTTACAGGTCCAAATTACACATTCCACATAAATTTCATCCAAAAATTTCTTTCAAAGAAGAAGCAGGTTGAGTGCATTACCATTTGAGTAATGAATGTTGATTAGATCCAGAAAGAAAGATTCAAATTAAGGAAGGGGTACAAATTTGTACAGGACATAATCTGTTCAGTATGTTTTTTTTAATACAAAATATTGTGGGTACATTTGTTGTCTTTTTAGTAACTTAACATTTTGGTCCCCTTGGTCATAGTTAATATATAGTCTTTATGTTCATTTATCAGGGATTCTGACAGGTTGCACAGTTGCGTATCTGCACAATCAGGGAAAACCCGCACAATTCTGCACAATTGACAAAATTTCGTGAAAACCCGCACAATTCAGTAAAATATACATAATTCAGACAGTCTTATCTTAATAAATGATACTCTAAATAGACAATCAGCTTGCTTTAAGACCATTTATTGTGGAATTTTTGTCGATATTTCCTTCGTTAGTCATTTCTTTGTCAAAGAATCTGGAATGTCCGAGGGAGCCTGGGCTTGTAAAAAACTGACAAGGCGTTCCAAAACAGCATAGTACTGGCAGACAGTCCGCAGTTTACAGGCAAATAAGCTCAATCTTTAGCTTAAAATAATCATAAAAAATAATATATGTGGAGAAAAGAGACTTATCAAGGTAAATAGAATGAAATGTGAACGTTGTTATCTAATTATTTCTAATTAAAACTCGCCGACGGCTGTTGGGTATTACTTTGCACATACAACTACGTTTTTAATACAACTACGTTTATAAGAACTTTCATTTGACGGAAAAAACCTTTGAAGGAAGCAGAATACTTAAGGAATTAAAGGATCAAAACATCGTAGAGCAAAAAAACATTGACTATACTCTTTAGAAATACGTGAATGTCATTTTAAAATTGTAACAATTTATTGCACAATCTTGCACATTTTACCGCACAATTGACCATATTTCCCGCACAATTTGCCCTCAAATTCCTGCACAATTTCAATTTTTTCCGCAACCTGTCAGAATCCCTGATTTATACTGATTAAGTTGTTGAAAGAGTTTTGCTTCACTGTGTGTATAATTTAATTTAGCTAAACCATCAGTAATAATATTGAATAAATTTATAAAGATAAATAATAGAATGTGCCAGCTCATGTATCATGACCTAGTTTTTTCTTTAAATGCAAGTCTGATGATATTATAACCTTGATATTCAAGATTATATCCAATACTGGAATGCTAATTCTTGTTGTGGTTGCTCTGGCATCAATCTTAGTAAAATTGTCATGCTCCAGAACTAGTCTATTTCGTAATTCTTTTTAACTCGTGGATATGGGAAGCATAGAAACGAGTTATTGTGAGGGCTCAGGATATGCAAATGTGTCACTCGCTCACTCACTCGCTCACTCACACTCGCTCACTCACACACTCAGTCAGGTGTTAGTAGTTTGATAGCTAATCAACCGATCAATATCTAAACGCCTGATTTCGTATCACGGAACGCTTTACAAAAGAACGTCTTTACAATATACCTAGCTGTGATGAAATATTTATATCAGTAAATTGGACTTGAATTACCAATGTGGGATACCTAATGAAAGCTTTCTCCAGACGAAAACTTTTTTGTATCGCAACATGAAAATAATCAACTCGATCCTTTTTGATGCTTGCGCATGCACAGACCTGTATTACAAAGATAACCCGGCAACAAGCTGCACATGATCCAATATATTCGGTCAGTAGACCTTTTGAGTTGTCAAAATTATGAATTTGAGCTCAATTCAACCAATGCAAGTTTCAACACCAAAACAGTGTACAACTGTAGACTTACAGAAATGATTCGTTTACGATAGGAAAGCCTCAGACCATTGAGTCAGTGGTTCAAAATAAGTGAATGAATCGGAATAAAACTGCTTTCAGAATACAAATAATTCTATGTTAAGAGTAATCAAAAACTGCTTAAACATATAAAGCGTATTTTTGGAACTTCAAAGTTTGTTTGAAAGCAGAAATATTGGTACGTAAGAACTAACATTTTGAAATTGAAATGGTAAGTAGATGAGATGGATATACGAGAACCAAGTTTAGAGAATTTAAAGCAATCAAGATAGAAATCGAATTTGAATTATTACCAGAAAAACCTTATATTTACATTAGTAATTGGTTTATTTTCCTTCTTGACCGATTGACTCAGGAAAATAGAATGTGAAAGTGTTATATTTACATGCCAGATGTTTATAATAGATATTTTCACTGATTTAATTGATGTATCAAGGTGTAGTCCACTTTTACTGCTTTTGCCTTTCAAAGAAAGGGTCCCGTGTTCGATCCTGAGCGAAAGTTTTTTAAATAATAATTTCGCAGCATTTCTTTAGTAAATCCTTCTTTTTCGAAAGGAAAAAAAACTTTTTCCATAAAAATATCTATTAATCCTAAGTATCCATACAGCGCGTTTGATTTAGCCTTCCATTATTCTTTGATTTATTCATGGGCGGATTTAGGAGTGGGCTGAAGGGACTGTGGCCGCCCCTTTTGAGTTATATATTTTCTTTGTTTGCATGCAGTCTTGAGGGTTTTGTTTCAGGGCAGAGTTGTCTGGCCCACCCTTTCTTTGATTTCTGGATCCGCCCCTGTTATTTGCTTTCAAAGCGAGCCTGGTAGCTAGAGATTATTTTAGATTTATAAGCGCCATATTTCGAATATTTATTCTCCTACTTTTGCTTTTTGACAAATTTTCGAGTTCTTTTCAATTTGAGTTCTTGATCGGAGAGTTCACCCTAACATACCTAACATCCATCGTTTATAACGTATTTCAGCTTCGAAATACATTCCATGTAAATCCTGCACTCCTTTTAGCCTGTAACAGTAGCAGGGGGCATTCATAAGATATCAAAAAAGGGTACTTCAGAATAATATAAGTTTGTGCTTATTTTTCGACATGTGATAATTCTCAAACTTCTATTTACTGGGGTACCTGTGGTAGCCCAGTCGTAAAATGCCTTTGATTTTTTTTGTATTTTTTCTGCGACAAAATGGAAAAATTGTGCAATATTACCCAGGGGTCTTCAGGACTTTACCCAAGAGTCCTTAGCGAGCATCTGCTACAGGGTTCCCATGTACAGGCTGACAATTAGCATGTACCAGCTGTCAATCAGTCACTGCAATGCCAAGTGATAAAGAGAGGGCAGAGCAAGCTTATCATGTGACATTAATTCATGTCTACACATGCTCTATTTTGTTGACTGCTGGATTTCAAGACTGACGCAGTTGCAACTTTTAAGTTTATTTGTATTTAAAACAATTGATTAAACCGGAATTTCTAAAAAGTTTACAGTTGTCACAGCAAATGACTAATTTTGATTACTGGATTAATCGTGCTTTGGCTGAGCCATTCGAAGTAGCATTATCTGGAGATCAGTTCAAGGGAAAAGCTAGCCCAATATTGATTCTTGTGTTAAAGAATTTGAATTATTACACTCTTTATCTCTGGCCAAGCCACTAGATTATAAATTGAAAACCAAGAGGACTTGATTCTCCAGTACTGAGCTGATTCTCAGCTGCTATATTAAATGTTTGTTCTCGGTAAGAGTACAGGAGAAAAAGAGGTATAAAGATGTTTATTTTGGCTTTATTTTGTCATCAAGTAAGATTTTGAATAAATATTGTCAAATCGAATACTTGTTCTTTGCTCAACCTTGCATAGCTAATTAACTTACGTCTCAATCACTCAGTAACTATTTAGGAACCGTCGACTGAGTTAGAAATAAACATGAACATGGAAAATTCTAAATTGGAAAGCAATTGTGAGGGAAGTTTTAGCAATTATTTGCTTGTCTTACCCGATTCAAGTAGTCCTAGCTCACTTTGAAGCTTTGCTAACTCAATGTATTGATGTGGCCGACTTAATTACATATGCTAAAATTTGTACTGGAATTGGACGTTGGAGTTCAGAATTGGTTTTTCGATGATTTCAGACATTTCCAGATTTCCAGACAAGGCAGAATTGAATAGGGAACCATAGAAAACATTACAGTCCTGGAAAAGAACTGTCCCACTTCACTGAACTTTCCATAGTTGTAAGGAACTGTTTGTTTGTTAGGTCGCAGGGGGAACTGTTGGCTTTAATGAGGGTACTTTTTAAAAATACAGAATTTCAGGAATAAACTTTATACAAAGTAATGAAAGGGGGTATTTTTTCTATTACTGTTCTGATTCAAGGACTCAAGTAGTAAACACCAGCCCCCTACTCCTGAGACATAATAAACAAACAGTGCCAAAGAAATTAGACTGCGAGCAGTCTCCCTATTTTTCTTGGTCTATCTCTGTGCTGTTACAAAGAGTTGGCCAAGCGACAAAGTCCCTGTCAGAGGAGGCTGAGGAGGAAGTACCCCTTCCCCCATGTTAAGAGCTTTTTGTCTCAATCTTCCAATCTTCGCTCGGGCAGATCTCAGACAGACAGACCAATGTGGTTAGGGACCAAGAAAAATAGGTGGATTGCTCTCAGTCTACTAAGTCAAACTTCTCTCTCTAGTAGCCCCTTCCAAAGGAGCTCAGGTATCCGTCTACCTTGTTCACAGGGTCTTGTTCTTCTTTTAAAATAAGTTGAAGTTGTTTTTCTTTACAATTTGGTTTTTGAAGGAGATAGTATATTTTCTATATGATAGTATATGATTTATAACCCTCTCCACTGTAGTTGCCTCGGTAGCTCAGTTGGTAGAGCACCTGTCATGAAATAGGGGTGTTGTGGGTTCGAGTCCCGCTCGGGGCATTGGATTTTTTCACTATGCATTTGTTCTGTATAATTACTACAGTGTATCAGAAGTGACTTCTCTGACGATGAACAGTATATGATTTGCCATAAATGTTGTAGAATTAATCCTATGAGTATAGTAAAATGCTGTGAAGAAGAACCTAGATTTTTTGAAGTTTGGCAAGATACATTCTTATAGTTTGTAGTACTTATTGGGAGTTTAGGCTAAATAGGTTCTTAAATAAGGTTCTTAATTTTTATAGCTCTGGTGGTGTTGTAGTGACATAAACAGTAATTAGTCGGTTGTAATTAGTAAAAGTGTGAAGTTGCATCAGTGTTGTTGGTAGTAGTAGTCTATTGTTCCTTGGTAGTGTCTTCGGTCTGTTAGAGGTCACAAATGAGTCTTCCTGTTGGGTGCCGGTAGTGGTTGGCTGCGATTAAGTGTTTTTTGTTCTATGTTAGTGATCCAACTCAAGTGTAAGGCATTAATGGTAGTTGGTGTAGTATGTAATGCATGTAGCAGAGTCCCAGTCAATATTATGTCCAGTATTTTTGTGATGTACAGCAATGTGGTTGTTAGGGTCCCTATTTTTAGTAGCATGTTTGTGTTCAGTAAGTCTGTTTACATGTAAGTTCCTCCCTGTCTCACCAATGTTTGTAGTGTCGCAGTCAGTGCAAGTTATTTTGTAAACAGCTCCCTGTCTGTTGAATAGTGGGTCTTTGTCTTTAATGTTAGTCAATAAGCGTCATAGGGTCATAACAGGCTTGTGTGCAACAAGAATGTTGTAAGGTTGTAAAATTTGTGCTATCATCTCCGAGGTGCCTTTGATGTAAGGTAGGGTGGCCGTGGTAGTTTGTTTGTCACTGGCTTTGTCTGTGGATTTGTTGTAGGTGTTTCGTTTAAGGAAATCAGCATTGTAGTTGTTTCTTAGTGAATACACTGCAAATTTCCGTTTTCGTTGTCAGGCAAGTCGCAAATGACTTGTGCTTGTCTAGTAAGTGTCTATATTGTTGTGGCTTTGTGAGATGACAGGTTGTAAGATGAGTGGTTGAGAAGTCCGTTGGTGTGTGTGGGTTTGTGGTAAACAGTAGTGTGTAATTGGTGGTTGTTGTGGCTTACCAAACAGTCTAAGAAAGGTATAACACCTTTTTCTTTGATCTCTGGTAAACTGTATGTGTGTGTTGGGTTTGTTGAGGTGATTATCTGCAGCCAACCACTACCGGCACCCTACAGAAGATTCATTCATGACTTCAAACAGGCCGAAGACGCTACCAAGGAACAATAGACTACTACTATTGACAACACTGACCCGACTTCACACTTTTACTAATTACAACTGACAATTACTGTTTACGTAACTACAACACCACCAGAGCTATAGATACCATGGACTGTCTTTCAATCCCTTACTGTACTCTGAAGATGACTTCTGCTCAGGTCATTCTCCACCAACAAGTCTTTCTCAAGACTACACTCACCCAGATGATCACAGCAACTCACAATCTACTACTCCTGAGTTCAAGCCATTTACACTCTTATAAGAAGGATACTGTTGTTGATTACAAGAAATTGCTATAAATGATATTAATTTTGCCCTTCATAATAGGCATTTATTTACCAAGAATTGGTTAACAGCTAGAAGATATGCAAATTTTCAACAATGGTTGTATACATTATACATTTATTAAAGCCAGACTTTTGGTCAAAATGTTTATGAAATTGTAGTCTCACCCACATAAGAATCTGTTGATTTTTCTTATCTAAACTGGTTCTTATATTTAGAGTATTAAAATGAAAATTTTCAGCCAACAGGTTCTTAAATCTTATGTTCTTAGGGGCATTTTACTGCATTGCTAATCTTTCATTTTCCATTGTTTTTTCTCTAGTCTCTAGTATTTTTGATTGGTTATCTTGGATTGGGACTGTGTAACTTCTTGTTAACTTCTGTGTAATTTCTTGTAACTTCATGTATGGGGGCTTGGGTTTTTGCATTAGTAACTTGTAGGGTACCAGTGTCCTATTGTATTCTTCCTCTTGTCAAATCTGTGAGTGAGTGAATGAATTATTTAATTAAGAATTAATTATAATTGTGACATTTAGATATTTTATGTGCATTTTAAGTCTTGTTTTTAGTATTATTTGTATTTATATTTATGATATTTTCAATTTTATTTATATTTAGCTAAATTATTATGTTATATATTTATAGCACTGTGTTATTGCAGGACCTCTCTGAAAAACACCTTGGTGATGAGAGCTTCCTGCTTAAATATTGTTATGAATGAATCAGGCATTCTGGTATTATGCGGGAAAAAAAATCGAAATTATGCGGAATTTTTTTCCAAATTATGCGGAAAACATCGTGAATTATGCAGAAAATTATGTGGGATGACGTCATCACATGAAAGCTAAAATATGTAAAATTTTGCTTAGATTTAGATTAATTTCATGATTTCTTTTCCAAATAAATGTAATATCATGCATTGTTTATTAATTGAGTACCTCCAAACAATAAATACCAATGCATTAACAATATTAATGCAACTCGCTGACGTTCTTTCTTACCGTCCTCCATCTTGGAAATCTGCCAAGTGATCTGGGATGAGGCACAGGAAGCCCAACGTGATAATAAATGAAAACTCCAGCAGATAGCTCCGGCAGGTTAAAAAAGAAATTTTTTCCGCCAATTTCGCAAAGATGATTTTTTTTACCTAATTCCAATTGGCTGTAATTTTCAACTATTTAACCAATGAAAATGTGTTATAACAAATTAGTTGTGCTCATAACAAATTAGCCTGTGTCCAGGCTCCCATCTGATATTTTAGGAATGCCTAGTCATTCTTCCAGGTCATAAAAATAAACATGGCACTCCGCTCGCTATATGAATTTTAAAGCATTAATAATGTACCAAGTAAGGGAAAAAAAAACAACAAAGCAACAAATAAGGAGACGAGAGTTTTCTATCACATATATATTTGGCTCATTTGACGTATTATGCGCGATTTTGTGAATTATGCGGAGAGTGACCAATTATGCGGGTCCGCATCTGCACTTAATTCCAGAATGCCTGATGAATGGATGGATGGATGAATAAATGAATGAATGGAAAATATTTGTCTTTATTTAGGTTTTTGTTATTTTAATTCACAGGCCATTAAAAGAATCAAAGAATTAGCTGTTCCTGTGAAAAAAGATGACCCAGAGTAAGTACTTTAACATACATAACCATGATATTTCCTTTTATGAATAGCTCTTAGATAGTTGTTACACATAGTTAAATATGAAACACGTTGTTTGTTTTCTGATACTTTTGCTTGTAGGAAAAACAGCAAATGACTTGAGCTTCAAGTTGATTAAACAGGACTGGAAATTCATATTCTTTGCTTGATCTTTATGAGAAACTTTTAATGCCAGTTTCACTCTTTCTTTATATTTCAAAATTAAAATTTTTAAAATGTTTTTAAAGATGTGATGAAGATGCATGTTGCATCAGACTCTGTATTCTGCTCCATAACACAATGCTTAGTGTAACGTAAGGGAATTAATTTGTTTCTTTGACATACATGTATACACTGTATAAAATGTATATTTTGTATGGGATTACTTGTTCAATAATAAGTTACCATGGTAACTCGTGTACGTTTTCCTTCAATGTTTAGAGAAATGAGGAAGTTGCTTGAGCGTTGTGCAGCTACAGCAATGAGTTCTAAACTGATTGCTTCATACAAAGAATTCTTTGCAAAAATGGTAGTTGATGCTGTAGTGCATCTGGATGAGCTTCTTCCTCTCAACATGATAGGTATTAAAATGGTGTCAGGAGGTGGTCTAGAAGACTCTATGCTTGTTGAGGGTGTGGCCTTCAAGAAAACTTTCTCTTATGCTGGTTTTGAAATGCAACCAAAAAAGTACAAGGACTGCAAGATTGCTTTGTTAAATGTAGAACTTGAACTCAAAGCAGAAAAGGAAAATGCAGAAGTTAGGCTTGATAACGTTGAGGTAAGTTTAGTAATGGGGCAAGGTGAAAAAGAGAACAGTGAATTACATTTTACTTTAAACCACTGTAATTTCCTTTTTATAGCCCTTAACTTAAGTATGTAGAGCCTTTCATATTTTAATTACAGTCACTTTCACAAAACTTTTCCCCACATGATTCTGAAGTTCGTTTGAGAGTTGGAACAGGAACAGAGTTCTGCAGAAATAGCTGCAGGTCTAAATTCATCAACTTCTAAATAAACTTTGAAATTGCTTTGGGAAAAGTTTTGTGAAAGTGATTGTAAGTAAATGGGTAAGATGTAGATAACATTAGTGAAATATAAAATCTCAATCAGTGCATTCCAATCAAGGCTTACAGTCAATGAATTTCATGCATGAACACATTTTGTATGATTCTACAGTTATTCAAATGAATATTCTTAAATGCAAATTGAATAATGAATAATCATAGACTCACAAACAAACATAACTAAGTCCATAGATTTGAAGCTAGGAATAAATTTCAATTCTTAGTTTCCCATATTTAAAAAGATTATGTATGAAATGACAAGTGAAGATAGCTGCACTGTAAATTTTGTTTTTCATTGTTTGTTTGCATGCCGGAACATTATCGGTTATGAGAGTATGATTTTCCCCACTTAGGATTTTTATAATGGATCCTAGCTTTCAAAACTTTTAAACTTCTGGAAATTTCGGGAATACTTGTGTAAATTATGTAACTAAATAATTGGGTGCCCAGGAAGACAAAAGCCTCTAAATTGTTAGCCATGATTTGTTGAATCTGCGAAAGAGAGTGTGACAACTGAAATTGACAGTGAGATAGCCTTAGATAGCCTTTGACAGTTTAGATAGCCTTAAAACTTCCAAGTTCAAAAATATCCATGTTCATTGGGAAAAATCTAATAATCAAAATATGAAATAAATTATCCATTCTGAAATATTTATTCAAAACTTTAAACACAAATTCACATCTTGGGCCCAGTTCAAACATCGAACATTTTATGTGTCGAACATAATTAGATCAAAGGAAGCCGCCTAATTATCTATTGTTTGTAATACATTTTGCATGTGAAAAGTTCAACGTTTGAACTAGGCCTTAGTTTCACTAATCGAATAATCACATTAAGATTCAATTGATATATTATTGAATACTTGATTGTCAGTTTCGAGTGTTCAGGTTTTGCATTCATGCGTGAAGTTCATTGACTGTAGTGTTTTCATAAAATCTGTTGAACTAATATAAGTTATCATTAATGCATAAATGCAAGCTAACAACTTTTTGTACACAAATTCATGGACCTGATATTACAGTGTGTTTCACCATGAGCTATAGGAGACATGGGTTTCATTTTCCAGGGTCAAAGAGTCTATAATTTAAATACTCGAATAAAATATAAGCTTACCTTTGTCAGGTGTCTTCTATTTTTTTCGTCAGAATTCATCAAACTTAAAGAAATAGCTCATAAGTAACAGTAAATCAAGATATATACAGTGGCTCCCTATAGTATTTTTCAGGCCATACCTTTCATTTTTATTTGGATTATAGCCTTAACTTACATCTGTGTACTTGGTTTTTGGATCAGCTGTAGAGCTAACATGAAAGTTTTGAATGATGCTAAATTCAGCTTGATTAGCATAACCTTGGCAATGTGATAAACAAATATTGATGAAATCGTTTTTCAAATATCTTCAAAACACAACAAGACCTTAGAACAAGCAGTAAACAGCAACATTAACTTCAAACTAGTGCAAAAAATTCCAACTATTTCAAAGAAGATCAATCTGTTTAATTTCCATTTATTTGAAGAAATATTTTGAAGCTGGGATTTTTGTACGTTGAAATTATATAATAATATAGATAGAGAATGCTTTATTCAAACTGTTCCTTTGTTTCTTAATGATCTCTGGTAATGCCATTCTTATTGAAGTCCCCAAATTTTCTGGTTTGTCACTGTAGTCAGTGATTATTAAAAACTCATCATATGGGCAATTCCATATGAGAAGTGCAAAAATTATTTTGTTGAAAAATTAAAATTAAGGAAGAAAATGAACTATTTTTAAGTTGAGGGACTTCAAAAAGAAGAAATATGAGTTGACAGTCTTAATAGAGTCCTCCAGATATTTTTAAAAAGTAATTTACTGTAATTAAAAGAAAAATAAGCAAAATTCACAAGGTTGACACCTCATAGTGAAAGCTCTTAAATTTTATGTGTTGCAACATTTTGCTATATGAAATTAAATGTCATTTAATTAAAAGCTCAAATTTTGTCATGTAAATTTGAGATCCAAAAAACTATCTTCTGTTTCAGCTCAGATAGAAGTCTCCCTAGGAATTCCTAGGAAATCCTAGGAATAACTTTGCTAGTTTTGACACCTATCCTTTGCCTGTTAGACTTTCTAAGAACTACTAGGAGTTTCTAGGAAATGTTTTTGACAACTTCTTTGGAGTTTTTCATTTTCTAGGATTTTTTTTAGGAAATCCTAGGATTTCCTAGGATTTCCTAGGGAATCCTATAATTCTAGGAATCCATTTCGCAAGGGAAGTTAGACCAGGTAAAGACTAATCTACAAAATAGCTTATCAGTAAAAAATTTAGACCTCCGTCATAACACATAAATGTAAGTAAACGTATCGGACAGAACATTGAAATTGATTGGAAAGAAACGTATAATAGAATATATAAAACTTCAATTCATACTTATTCTAGGTTTTTCCAATATAAAATACTTAACAGTATTCTGTTTTTAAATTGTGACCTTAATCGTTTTAAAATAATAAATTATTCTATTTGTTCTTTTTGTTTTATTCATGCTGAAACAATTGATCATCTTTTTGTGGAATGCATTGAATCAAAGAATTATTACTTCGAAATTAGGAACTGGTTAGAAAAATACGGAATCATGCTTCCTGTCTCCAATAGATTGAATATTATTCTTGGTGTTGAAAACAAGGTAATTAATTATATTTTATTAATTTACA
>JANTNT010228932.1:0-14820 GCA_024752375.1 Entacmaea quadricolor
TCAACCAGAAACCGTGGACAGCTGTTTCGGCCTGTTGGGCCTCATCAGCACGGTGCATCTGGAGAACTGGCTGGATCGTTATACGTCTTTTGAGCCCTTATACGTCTTTTGAGCCCTTATACGTCTTTTGAGCCCATCCCACATGGCTTACTTGCCATCTCTTTCTTATATAATATTATATACTCTGAAGTAAATATACAAACAAGCGCACTAGGACAGACAAATTGTGTAGTTATTTGATCAGTAGATGATAAATATAGGTTTATGCTTAGCTTATAAATCACCTTGGTTATAGTCTTGTAAACCTATTTGTTCCCATGCTTATGAGTAACAGTCATTTGTCTTTGAATCACCACACTATCAGCGTTCACTGCTGTTAACTAGCCGTATCAGGTAACGCTCTCACTCTGTTAGCCATTAAGTGCTTTTAATAAGTTAATTAAATTCACTGTCACAGTAAAATGATTAACTTATTAAAACCACTTAATGGCTAACATTAGTGTGTTTGACATTACTTTTGACGAGTGGATTCCGAAGTCAGTTCCCAAGTTCTGAAGTTCAAGCTGTACTTTGAAAGTTCAGTACGAACTTCATTGGCAAACTTCAAATGTGCTTCCTGCGAAAATTCAGTAATTTGATAGAATTGAATACTTGGATATATTGTTTTATAAAGTTGACAACCATGCCTCAAGCTCCTCAGCAGTATCTTCTATTACTAAGCTCAAGATCCAACTTCAGTTCTATCAAATTATTGAATTTTTGTGGGAAGTAAGGTTGAAGTTCACCAGAGAACAGAGTTTTTGTGAACTTCTGAAGTACATGTACAGCTTGAACTTCAGAACTTGGGAACTGACTTAGGAACCCACTCGTCAAAAGTTAAGTGAAATCCACTGTAAATGCTATTTTGCTTGATGTTAGGACCATTTGGGTTCTTGTTAACAACAGTACCCAACACTGCTGGACCAACATGTTGCACTTGTTTAAATACTGTTGTTTGATGTTAGGACTGTTGTGAGATATTAGGCTCATTTGGTTACGTATGTGCCTTAGAATAATCTATTACTTTATTTCAGAATGTGTTAGTTAATGATGCTGTGCGACAGTCTGAGGAATGGCATATTGAACAGGTTTGTAGAGTACATGCAACTAAAACTCCTTCCGTATTCAAGTATCGTGATTGGATGGTGTCTGTTTTCTCGCTTTCTGATTGGTTCAGAGCGGAAGCCATTTAAGAGTCACGGTACCGTATCATACCAAAACTGCTCCAAAAACCATTTTATCATTGAGTATATGATTATTTGATAGCTCGTCATTATCCCTTCATTTCTACAGCAAATGCTTGAAGATAAACTCCGTGCAACTGATTGGGAGGCAACAAACGAAGCAATGGAAGAAGCAGTAGCTAGGGAGTCTTATCTAAACTGGCTACAAGACAGTGAACGAAGAGCTAGAGGAGCACGAGCAGCAGTGAGTAAAACCGTATTACCCCACCCTGATGTTCTTCTCTCCTCTCCAAAACTACTTATGGGTGGTTAAGTTGTAAAATGCTCGCCTGTCACTTACGCTCTATGCCGGAAGAAACACGTAAACGTAAACTAGGGGACAGCTTTTCTCTAATTTAGAAAAATCGACTTCATTAAAAGGCAGCGAATGGTCTTTAATACTTTACGTGCCCATAATTTTATTTTTTTCATACACTTGTTTTTGTTATTTTCTCTGTTTATTTGCTCACGGCCCCTTAGAATTCAATTTCCTTCATTTATTTCTGGCTTACAGCGAAAACGTGTCCCAAGGGTCATGAGTTGATTGCTCGCCTAAAGGTACCACTTGTTTTGTTGAGTTTGTTTGATGTGTTGTTCTCTCCCTTGCTTTGAGGGTTTTTCTCCAGCTTCTCTGGTTTTGCCCCCTCCGTGAATATCAAAATTTGATTTGAGTGTTGTGTGGACCTGTGCTACTCAAGTCCAAATATAGATAAATATATTTATTTATAACTTGACATGGCATTTCCAGTCGAGTGCAAATAAAGGCTCTTCGGTGTATGAACAGAAACCGTTTTTACACTTTTATACCTTTACTGTTTAGAGTGGTTTTCATTAACCCGTGAAACAAAGTGTACTAATTAAAGTGTAATAGTCAAATAGTTACAATAGAAAACAATCGACTTAGAGTGTGATAAAGTGTAATGCGCTAAAGTGTGTTTCACGGGTTAATGAAAACCACTCTATTGCACAGAATATTGTATAAGAAGGAGTAAGCAAGTACGCCATGTGGGATGGGCTCAAAAGACGTATAAGGCATCAGTGCAGTCTTCTTCTGTTATTACACGTTCAGGGCTCGTAATTTACCTATTACGCTATATGCCTTATAAGAATATTGTATACTACGGCTGAGCAATTTTACACTTCATTTTTTTTCCGCCTTGTAATAACCTCTGTTTATTTGATTTTTTAAACTGATATCATCTCAAACTTTTTATAGTCTCGTTCAAGCCCATCATCAAGTAGTAGCACTTCTACGTCCACTGATTCCAAAAGACCAAACTCCCCACACCACCGGGACAGAGAAAGAGAATCTGACAGCGCACCACCCAGCAAGTCCCCACGTCACTCCCCTAGCTCTTCCCCAAGTTCCCCTCGACACGAACCTTGTTTTCTGGGGCCGAGTCTTACAGACTGTAAGCCACTAACACAAGCACAGTGTACCTCATCTACAACTACTGTCACTTGTACAAAGACTTGTCTTACTGAACCTCGTCCCAGCTGCTCTACAGCTGTTTCTAATCCTCCTTCACCTCATCAACTTGAAGGCGCTGCTTGTCGGCCAGAGTCTAACTATGGTAAGTATAAACATAATTTAAAAAACACGAGCAATAAATGATTAGTTTTAAATGAAAATACGTTTTGACGGTCAATAGGCATTTCCCGAATTAGAATGCGAGTAATCTCTCCAGTTTCCTTTGTCTCTCAGCCCCCTCCCCCAGGGTCTTTGTCGCTCGGCCAACTATTTGTAACTAACAGCACGGAGATTATCCAAAAAAAAATGGTGAAGGCTATTTCGCGAGACTCAAAACGACATTATAAATACGACAATACAATAGATAACAATGGAATTATTCGAATTACAATACACCGTTCTACATGAAGGGATGACCGGCTGATGTCGTTTTGCTCTCGCGAAATAACCTTTCCAAGAAAAATAGGAAGACAACTCGCAGTCTATTCCCGAATTGGTTTGAGTGACCACGGAAGACGATGATGATATTTACATATGGAGCGGACATTAAAGCCCTATTTACATGGCAAGACTGTCGTGCGCGACTTGACGTATACGACAGAACTTAGGTATCATTTACAACTTGTCGCACGCGTCACTTTAAAAACGCCATTTTGTTCTGGAGTTTTTATGCAAATTAACTAGGTCCAGTCCCAATCACGATGTATACAAATATAATGAATAACACATAATACAATAGATAGAACAGCGATAGAAGACAAAAGATTTTATACATATATTACATCAACTGCTTGCTATGAAGGTTCTCCCATTCGGAAAAATGCCGCAAATTGACTTGTCCAGGTGCTCACCAGCCAACACCAAAGGGAGCCCAAAAATAAGATAAATATTTAACAGTTTCTTTTTTTGGTCAGTAGTTTTTGACTTATTATTGTAAGCATATGAAAAAAAGCGGAAAAAATAATTTACCGTAAACGGTTGTATGGGTTGCATGTGCATCTATCGCGTTGCCTCTGACCGCTTCGCTCATTACTGGGTTCAATTCCTGAGTTGGGGGCTTGTTTGAGTAGAGTTGTTTTTTGGTTCTCTCCCTTCCTTCAAGGGTTTTCTCCTGTTTTCCTCCGTAAAATTCAACAGACTAAATTCCAATTTGATCTTTTGGCGACCACCTAGTTGGAGCCATGCTCTGTGCGATTGTCCCGCCTTGCGACACACAATCAAATACTATTAAGATTTTAGATTTTGTAGTTTAGTTAAATACTTTTCGTATGGTATACCTCTTATTTTTAATTTGCACACTAATGGAACCTACCAAGTTGCATTCCTTCCTGGCCACACATCTTATAGATCGATTTCATGTGACGTCATGGCGGCCATGTTGGTGTACCTCAAACAAAGCATTCCTCAGGTTCTATTGTTGCACGAGGTACACTAACATTGCCGGGTGTCAGGCCGTGAGTGCCTGGAGCGAGTCCCCTTAATATTGCGATAATCAACACAAGACCCGCGTAATCAGAAAGAGCTCATCTTGAAATACAAAAATCTAAATTTTTGTGTCAATCAAATCAATATGGCCGCCATTGTTAATTGATTCTCCAGGGATCGAGTGAAATCGATCTATAAAGGTTTCCAAAAGAATAACCAACGCACCTATCTTTTGCAGAGTTTAATCAGTGGGATGATGAGAGAATAATGGCTGCTGTGCTGGCAGAATCTCAAAAGGAGTACCTCGAGAGTCTTAAAAAGAACGTTAAAGAGAATTGCTCAGAGTCTGGTGCCAGCAATTCATAACATTGTAACCTAGTTATTATATTAAGATGAATCATTTATAAATTAGGTCAGTTATTCTATTACAAATTGTCCTGCAGAACACCTAGTTGTGTATCTATGGAGGAAATGTGGTAGGTCACTTTCAAACATTAATTTGAAGTGCTTTTTGATTGGTCCAGAGCGGAAAGGCATTGCGTTTCCGTTTTGTTATTTCCGGTCGAATGGAAAAGTTCAGCATAGGTAGCTCAAATAAAGAAAAAACGTGTAGGTTTTCTGAAATTATGGTTTAACTTGATGTGAAATTTACAGGTATATTGCGTGACATTTTAAACAAAAAAATGCTATGTGAAAAATGAACACCAAAATTAGTAAAAGTGGAAAGTTTGAGGACTAGCACAGCAGTTAAGAGTGATCAAAGTTGCCCTTTTTAAGGAAATGCATAGGCCGATTTACTCCGTACAACTTTCGCATGCAAACTGCTGACACCATGACTTAGGATTGTCGTTAGATTTTAAAACGTATTTTAAAATGCTACAACTATTCTTTCTTGTCGTACACAACAGTTGTAAGAGGTTGTAGGGTGTTGTGAGCATGGTGTCAGCAGATTGCATGTGACAGTTGTAGGATTGTGTATATCGGACTTGCGTTAGTCGGCGTCACCATGCCAACCATACTATTTTGCCATACGTCTCGAAGCAGAAAATTACGAATTAAATAGCTCGTAACTTCGACACCATTCGTCAAAATGGCTCCAATTTATGCTTTTTTTCATATTTAGAATTCAGAAGTCGTCAAGACAATTTAAAATGTTACGCAATATCCCATTGGCCAGCTTTAGGCCCTTCCATACGAAAACGTTTTCATCTTTAGCGTTTACATGTTCCCTTCCACTCGAAAACGCTGATCGTTTTCATTGTAAACGCTCACTTTTGAAACCGCTGTTCAAAGTGACTATTTTCGTAAACGCTTATCTATCGTTTCTGTGTGGACGTGCCTTAGACGTCGGGCTATCTTTTGAATTCATTAGCATAGAAACTAACTAATCTTGTTCTAACGTCCTATTTTACCTACGAATGCATTACTCTAATAGATAAGTGACAAGAGGTGTTCTTGCAGTCTGTATTACTGTTAAGCTGTAAAATAATTCTTACAATAATAAATCTAACAGCTATCCGTTTTGTTAAATACATGATATATAAATAATTTTCAGACTTGTTGCACAGTGTATTGTCTGTGGGGACTTCATCCATGGCAGGTTACTGATCAGTTTTATGTCAAGTGTTTTCAGTTACGAAATAAAATGCGGATCATTTAAAGAAGATAATTCCCAAGCTAAGAGGTCTATAGAGATACTTTCTGTTTACAAAACATTACGTCACGTTTTTATTGTGATGTTAATTTGCCAACCGTTACTACAATAGCTCTTTTCAAACTGCTTTGTTTCATCAGCCAATCAATCTTTGGTTGGCAATATCAATAACAATAGCTTACGTACGTCAGCGTAAGTGTCGCTAAGACCTTTCACGAAACTGTTTCCAAGACGAAACTTGATGGTTTATTCTTGGTTTTCACTCATTCCTTAGGGAATAAAATAACAAAGGCATGGCAACCATGTTGGTGTACATAACAATAGAGGCTAATGAGTAATGAAAAACCAATAAACCAGACCGCTTTACATTACGTCTGATCAAAGTAAGGGCACGGTTAATTCACATTGGAATTTAGCTTGTTGATTTTTATGGAGGGAGGAAAACCGTAAAAAAGCACCTCGAAGCAATGGAGCAATGTTCCCAATTTCAGACCACGTGTCTGAAATTGGGAACAGTTTTTAGTATGACGACTTGAGTTCTTTGTTTAGGGTAATTATTCGCGGGAATTGGAGCGCATCTCGGAGATGGGTAACTATTTCATGATGTAAATTAAGCAACATCAATCACGCGGTTGCGCTATTGGCTGGACGCTTATTTTACATCGCTCGGAAAATAATTCGGAAAGCAATGAAGCATCGACAGGTTCACACATCACACTGGAATTGACACGTATGAGTTAAAAGGTCGCGCGCCGAAATTATTCCATCGAGCCTCCTTAAAGTGTTAGGCTCTTACGATTTGTCCAAAAGATCTTTGTACTAAAACAAAGTAAAAAAACCGGAAGTAAAATTTACTTCCTTTGAAACAAACAAAATGGCGGCCCCAGGTTTGAGTACATCAACACATCAACATAAACAATTTATAAACAACACTATGGTGGAATTATGATATCGTTACTCGACACAAGATTTAGGTCAATTACTTTTTCAAGTGTTACAATTTACTGACAAAAATTGTTCTTATTAAATTAACGGCTAATTTAGAGCAGTTTTACACTAGAAATTAAATGTTTATTGTTCGTATACAAGTCTTAGAGCGTCCCATAATTTAGGTAACCTGTTGAACTAGGGATTTTCAAATGTATTTAAGCTGTTGAGTAGCACAAGCATGTCCATACTGAAGCTGGAGTGACATGCAGCCTTCGAATTCACAGGGTCAAAATTAGAGAAACTGTAGAATCATTTCAACACTTGAAGAAGAATTTAAGTTGTGAATTGACACTATTGTTTGCCTTTAATTTCAAACTTGTCGTCATAGCCCAGTTTATTGAGAGCAAGCGTTATGCATCTTTCAACGGTTTTCCAAACTGTTCGCCATCTTGTTTTTATACAGTATGATATGGCATAATGCGCATGTGCGACAAAACTGGAAAGTTTGGGTCTTCCGGTTTTGATTTTTCCAGAGCCCAAATATTTCGTCGGGCATGCGCAGTAAAAAATTAATGGTCTGGAAACGAGATTGGAAATAATAGTAATTCGTCGAGCATACGCATTAAGAAATAAGAAGTCCGGGAACGAGATTGCGTTAACGTCAGAACTATTCGTTCGAACTCTTAGGCCTGTTTCAAATGTCGAACTTTACATTTGCCGAACGCATTAGAAACATAAGATAATAAGGCGGCCTTGTTTGATCTAATTAGATTCAGCAGATATAAAGTTTGACGTTTGAAATCAGAAAGCGAGAAAATTGAATCTTGTTGTAGAAACAATATATTTGAACTTCTCTGTACATTGAAGGAAAAGTGTGATTTAAAAAAAATCAAATTACATGAAATCAATATTCTCCGTTCCATATACTCTAATATACACTCCGATTTACTGATCGCATGAATAAGAAATTAGCTATAGTTGTCATGGAAACAAAATATATATAGATACATGTATACAATCAAATTCTTTATTTTGAAAATATTGTTTTCGTTTCCATAACTACAGTAATTGAGTAGCTGATCGTTAATTGGGTTTGATGACATACGTTCACACCGCTTTATGCGGGAGGACACTTCAACCGGGGCAAAAAGCAGTCGAAATGAGAACACAAAAAGTGAGCAAACAGCCGCATATAGAGCTCGCGTTTGAACGCGCGTGCAGAAAAAAAAACGATCAAACGAATGACCCTAAAAAATAAATATTTTAAAAATATTATCAAACATTGCTTATGAAGGGGCACGGGAATACTTTCTATTTAATAATGTTAGATAGCTTTTTTGTCCCTAATTAAGGTGACTGTCTACTATTAAAGATTACTTTTCCTCACCAAAAGTACAATTTCTACGCTCTCGATCGTAGAGTCGCTAGTGCCCAGACTCCCCACGGACACACGAGCGTTCTTAATAAAAGTGCGCGCGCTCGACTACGCGCGAAAGCTGCGCAGTAGCAACTGTCCGGAACTACCATAAATGGTATTTTAAAATAGACCTCCGTCACTTGAAGAGAAAATACAAAGAATGTATTGTGCGAATCAAAAATTCTAATTTAGATGAACAAGAACTTTCTACAGTCACTTTTTATCAAAATTTCTTTTGAATCGGCGTGTATTACGTCATCTGGCTTGGAGTCTATTGTTCGGGTAACCAAGGGCAGATCCAGCCAGAAATATACGGAGGCCTTTACCTAATTTTATGCTTCACGGTCGTCATTGTTTTCCGGATCTGTCTCAAATCGTGCCGTCATAGCGCGAATTTGATCAGAAATTTCAGAATAATTTAAGAACAAATGCAAAAATTCCTATTTAAGGATCCGGAGTTTAAGTTAATAATTGATCAAATTTCTCAAAATCCTATCGATTCAAAAAATATATGATCCTTTAAAATCAATACGTATTTGAAATTTAACATTACTTTTCAACACAATGAAACAAAAGACTTCTTGAATCAAGTGGACATTGAAAGAGTATCGTGAACCATAAATTTTACTTACGACATTTACAGAATGTTCAAAACTGCCGTCTATTCCACTTCAAGAAACACGACAAAGTTCTCTCGTCAGTATACTTACATTGTACATGTTACTTATTCGTTTTGTTGTTGTTTTTTTCGTTTACTTTGTTTTTGGATCCGCCCTTGGTAACCCACAACCGTCTGAACAAACACTGTGATTGGATGAAGAAACAAAGGAATAATAGAGCAAGAAAATAGAATCAGCTATGTATAACAATGTAAGGACTGCCAATGTTTTATCACGTCTTTGTTTTGCATGGCTCGTTTTGTCTTGCTCTATTGTTGTTTTGGTTCTTCATCCAGTCCCATTGTTTGTTCAGACGGTGGTGGGCGACCCAATTGCTCTTTTTTTTTTCAATATTGATTTCGTTTCCATGACTACTACCCAACACCATTCTATTTATTCAGTAGCTTAGGGACGCGAGACCATATTGTTCGGAACCAACATGGGTTGTACACCCTCCTCGGTTAAACCTCAAGTGATCGCGAACACAAATTCTGCTGCGGCTGAACAATTTATAAGAGCCTCGATACACGTTCTTCCACCATTGAAGATTGTTCGGAATTCGCGCCTATCTGGAATTCGATTGCCAAAAGGAGAAGGAAAGTCCTTGGTATACCGAAGATATTAAAAATGAGGGAACGAATTCACCGATCCCGGCTTTGCTCGAGTGACTCCCAAAATGGGATTTTTTTCCCAATGGAATATAGAATATCGGACCAACAAACTCAAATCCATTAGTTTTCTTACTGTACCTTTAGAATGCACTTATTCTAATAAGACAGACATTAAAAATTTTCATTAATCGGTTTAGGTTCCACCCTCTATATTAAGATTACATTTTAGGCTTGTATACGGCGTACAAAAAGAGTAGGAACCATAAAAGACATTGCATGGTTTTTCTGTTTTCTGTTCTGGTATTCTTCTTGCATCCTAAAGACAAAGTCCCTTCATGCTGACAAACAAACTGGAGTGGTGTAGAGCTAAAGTTCCGTGTGGTGACCAGGCTAATGTGTGGGCAAATGAAGATCAATGGGCCAAGCGTAAATTACTGGAGGCTTAGATGATTCGAAAGCATGACAACATTTTATTTAAAAGACACTGTGGGAGATCGATTCCATCATCGTTTCCGATTGTTGAACTAAGATTGTTAAAGCCTTGTTCACACTAGCGTCGAAATCGTAGTTGCAATTGTAAGCATCGTTAAAACTCAATGTGACTCAAAAATCGTAGTCTTTAGCGCCATCGCAAGGTGCATCGTAAGAGCGTCATAATCGCAAGTTTAAGATCAGAAGGGTTCGTTTTCTTACGATTACGATCCCATCGACTTACGATCGAGTGTGGACTGATGAAAAACGTTAATCGTAAGCGAAATCGTAAGGATTGATCTATCACAACGCTCGAATACACAAGGAAACAAGCCTCACAATTCAGCTTGCATCGCATCCATTCACAGTGGAACGTAAGTTTCTCAATTTTTACGATGGCCACTGCGATTTACGATTACGATGCTTATGTCGACTGTGACTGTAATCAGTTATATAATCACTTGACCCTCATTAATGATTAATACGTAATTAAACACTTTATCATGTAACAAGCCATGCCACATTTAGTTCAAGCACGGTTGTGGTGATTGAGGACGGATCGTTGGATCGTTTATAACGTGGCTAGACAAGGTAAATTACCAGATCTTTGTAATTCATTGTATTGGTTGTATTGATATCTAGTTATAGTTTCTATTCTTTTAATCTTGATTGCTGAGATATTGATATATTATACTTGTAATACTTGTAATCTTTATAATTAGCAAGATATTGTTTGTATTGTATTGTAGTTTTACGGTATTGACGATTAAATAAAAAGTTGATTGGAAATACTAGTACATCGAAACTTCTATCCATGTCTACCCGGTGTGTCGGCACCAGTAGTCACATCGACACTAGAGTGAACAAGACTTTACATGACAAATAAGCCTATACTCCATGGCCGCGCGCATGCGTAGTGCTCACCTCAAATTTATATACAGGTACCTTAAGCTCATTTTTTGGCTTTAGTTTACAGTAAATGTATGGGGATTTCAATAATCTTTGAATTTTACATGCAATATATAAAAAAACTTTAAAACTTACAGGATGTCTTGATCTTCTTTTAACTATGTCTGTGCCGAGTTTCAGCGAATTTAGGCCACTCTTACTATATTTTTTCTACTCTATACATATTATTCGCGTATTGTTCTTGAATAAAAAGAGTACTGATGGTAGTTGGTTCGAGAGAAAGGAACTTTATGGTTCACGGTACTCTTTGTTCACTTGATTCCAAAATCCTATCGTTTCATTTTATTCAAAAGAAATGTTAAATGTTAAATATTTATCTATTTAGAAGGATTTTATATTTTTTGGAAACGATAGGATTTTGAGAAATTTGATCAAGTTTTAGCTTATCTGCTTTAAATAGGGTTTTTCGCTTTTGTTCACAAGTTATTTTGAAATGTTTGATCAAGTTCACGCTATGAATTCACGATTCAAGCTTGTGTATTTACGCGTCTATATCTTGATATTGTTCCACAATCTTTCAATCCTGTTCACAAATCCCGATGTTAAGTCAGTGGCCCGAAAGCTTGGGAAAAAGTGTGGAATCGCATGTTGAGGGCAAGTGGTCGGTGAGCGAAAAGGCGTGAAAGCCACGTCGTGACCGCGAGAGTGAGGTGGCGTGAGAGGAACGTGAATTCTTGGTTTTGACATGACGTCATCAAAAAGCTAAAATCTAAACTATTCCTCCCACAAAACTATTCATTGGGTATTTTGTTTGCATCGTTATAAGAAAAGTCTTTACAAAATAGATTTGTTTGTAAGTTGGTTTACGATTAATCGGCGAGTCAAATTCTGTCACGCAATACTGTTACGATTTTCCAGGGCTCCCACTGATAAGGGTTAACCGACTTGGCAAATAAAAATTCAGGTGTCAAAGACTTTGTTTGCCAAGAAGGGGGGTTTCGGAAAATCAGCAAATAAATGAAAACTTCGCACGAAGTCTCGACTTGAAACTAATAATAATAATAATAATAATAATAATAATAATAATAATAATAATAATAATAATAATAATAATAATAATAATAAAATTATTATGAAACTACTGTTCGCGGGAATTGGAGCGTATCTCGGATTGGCCTATTGACTCCCCCGGTCACAACCCAAAACCGCCCCCACCCTCTATATAGAGAGTCCAGGATCCGCCTCTGGGGGTCTTTGTACGAGAACGCATTTTGATTCAAACTGAGCACTCATTCTCCGGTTTACTTACTCGTAATATTGGATCAAAGTCTACGTTTTTTCATGTAGTAAAGTCGAGGTGTCCGGGGTTAATGTCCACTCAACTTTAATGATGTTTATTAACTGGAATCGCACAGATATCTCTTTTATATATCAATTTTTGTAATTGTGATCGTTCAACCATTTCTTTACTTTACTGCTTGTTGTTTGTCTTGAGTCAGGGGGGTGCCAGGTTAAGGCCGGAAGTGCTTGTGGATCGGGCAATCCTTTATAGGTTGTTGATCTTCGACTGTAAATGTTTGTCTTATTAAGCTTCCGTTCTGCTTCCTACAAAGGAAAGATAAAAATGGGGGAAAATAAAAAATAAAAAACTCGTAACCTTGTTCGAATTTCAAAACATCGCTCCAAGGGCGGATCCAGGGGGAGGGTCGGGGTGTCGTGACCCCCCCTTTTTCAACTCGTTATTTTCCCTTTATTCCTTCTTATCCTCATGACGACAAAAGTGACGTCCCTGTTGTAAGTAGGTTTTGGACCCCCCTTTCAAATATTCTTTTGGACCCCTTCTTCAAAAATCCTGTATCCCCCTTACGCTATGAACCTCAATTGGCCATTTCCGAGATACGCTCCGATTACCCCGAAGAATAGTTTCAACTCGAGGCTCCGTGCGAATTACATATATTTGCTGTATTTTCGAACGGAGCCTCGAATCGAAACTATTGTTCGATGGAATCGGAGCGTATCTTTTTTTAGCCTTGTTTTTGTGTAGAATATTCATATAAATATTCATATATATAAATTTGTAAAAATTTTGAAGGGGAAATGAGGCTAGCCCTGTGTTTGTGCGTCTGTTAACAACGAACGTAATATACACTGTAGTCTGTTGCGAGTCCGAAAAGGGTCTATTCATGTGCACGAGAATATACATGGCGACCATGAAAGTATAGGTTGGTCCTTGTAGTGTAACGGTAAACACGTCGGACTAATAAACCGAAGATGTGGGGTTCGATTCCCGCCAAGGGCTTATAAATTGTTTTTTCTTTATTCATTCTATATGGCGACCATGTTGAATGACGTAATTCATTCCCTGTATGTCTATTGTTTCATATTGTTATCAGAGCCCTCGCCAACAGCGCGGTTGAGCTGCTGTTACACGCGACGATTTTTAGTGACGATTTTTCGCGATACGCCGTTGCGCAAAAAGTTGATGCGTTTAACATACCACTAAGTGGTATTTAGTGGTAGCTAAAACGTTTTGCGCAACGGCGTATCTCGAAAAATCGTCGCGTGTAACATCAGGTTTAGTCTTGTTTCAACCGGACGTACTTTTTGTTAAAAGACCTTATAATTCACTTCCTCCCAACCAGACCAATGTTGAGTGGTGACTGGATCAACTACTGAGTGATGGCTACAGTCCTCGGGTTATAGAGCAGTTTAACTTATGGCACCGTGACTCTTTAGTGGCTTCCCCTCTGAACCAATCAGAAAGCGAGAAAAAAGACACTATCCAATCACAATGTTTGAATACGAAATCCATTTAAGAGTCACGGTACCAATACATTTTTCACTCATACGGCGAAAACTGTCATACAAAATGGCTGTTACGTTGAATGTTTTTGTTATATTATTATTTCCTAAGGATATGCAAACCACCTACAAATGTAAATGTAAATGTAATTATTAGTTCACCTCAAGGGGCTTTTCAGAGCTAGTTTACAACGAGTACGGAGGACTTTACAGGCTGCAAGTACGTGAGACAATCCTCTACTCTTGTACGTCCGAATAGTAGAACAGGTTTTTTAATGTTCCCCATGATACAGGTTAAGGAGGGGATGGGAGACAGGGCCTACGGTTTAAAGTCCTTATCCGAGGAGACTTTAAAGTCTGACCATTTGCAGATATTATTAGAAAGGCAGCAGACCTTCTCAGTTACTTTAAGACCCTAAGTGTTGGTTCCGCCTGGACTCTAACCACGATATCCCGCACAACAGGCGGTGCTCAAGCAACTGAGCTATCCGGGTGGCGGTTTTTATATGGTATAACATCACGAATTTTACTTTTAGGCGCTTCTCTACGCCACAAAGAACTAAAATGTCCCTCTTAAATTTTTTAAGAAAAATAAATAGATAAATAAAATTGCTATACATTCTTGGGCGCTATGATGAAGTGGCTTGGGACGAAGCTTGTCCCATCTTACCACAGCGTGCCCATGCTCCATGTAGACTTGATATATATATTTATATACCTTTATTCTTTGTGTAAGCTCTTCGCATTCTTGAATAGTCTCATTCACTTCTTCGTCAAGTTGAGCAAATTTCTTGTGTTCTTTTTGCCTTAATTGGATTGTTTTCTTTTCTTGAATCTTGACTTTCTTGCTTAATATCTACAAAATAATAATCAAATAACTAATAATAATAATAATAATAATAATAATAATAATAATAATAATAAATGATGATGATGCCAGTAAAGTCCTCCACTGATGACAATGAACTGTGAAGCGCATTGAGCGCTATATAAGCATCCACTATTATTATGATGATCGATGATGATGATGATGATAATAATAATAGAATATAAAATTATTGGTTTCCTGTGCTAAAAGAGCCAAGACTGGAAAAGAGTCTGTTCTCAACCTCGTACCTAGTCCTCCCTTTTCTTCTATTGCCACAGGGCACCCAACCTAAGAAATCATTTTTATCTATTGGTTGTCAAGGGCGTGGCAACAGTAACTAC